>VUQG01028035.1:9879-25974 GCA_015106755.1 Etia nguti | reverse complement strand
CCCCCCCAAAAAAAAACAAAGGTCATTCCCACACCGTTGTTTCAATTTTATTTAAAAATAAAAACAAACCAAAAAACCACATGCACACAAAAACCTCTAAATATTCTGTGAACTGCAACAATTGGTGTCCGTAGTTTCTCTGTGCAGAGCCGAAGCAGAACAAAGATGTCTTTAATCTGCGTTGCAACATAAATAAATCCCCCTTAGAGGAATTAGAATCATTAAATCTAATTTTATTATTGCGAAAACTTGAGAAATGCACTTGTTTGTTGTTCTCCCAAGATTTCAGAGATAATGAAGAAAAATGTAAGTTTGGATCTGTATCAAAGGGAAAAAAAGATCTACCTACCAGCACCTCTAAAGCTGATGAAGAAATTGTTACAGGCTTGTGAGAAACAAAGGTTTCACTGGACTACTGTGGAAAAACTGAGCACAGCCCAGTATTCAGTAGCTTGTAGAACAACAACTCTTCCCACTCTTCTTTACAACATTTCTTAGTTTTGTCCCATGATAGCATTTCAATCAGCTTTAGGTTTGGAATTTAACTGGGCTGTTGTAGATTTGCTGCTGTGCATGAAGTCGTTGTCCCGTTGCATATGACTCCAGAATACTTTGGTATACAGAGGAGTTCATGGTCATCTCAACAAGGGGCCCAGGTCTTGTGCCCCAGGACAAGCCCAAATCACCACCCTCCACCACCGTGCTTGACAGCTACTATGAGGCGTTTGTGCTGATATGCTGCGTTCGGTATTTTGCAAATGTGCTGCTGCGCATTATGACTAAATATCTTCACTTTGGATTCTTCTGTCTAAAGGACATTGTTACCGAGGTCTCTGGTTTATTCAGAACTTTGCAAACCTAAGCAGTGCTTTTATGTTCTTTTTAGATAGAAGAGGCTTTCTCCTGACAACTCTTCTAAACAAGTCATACTAGTTCAGTCTTTTTATAACTGTACTGTCACAACTTTTAACATTTAACAGGCTAACTGAGGACTGTAGAGTCTGAGATGTAGACCTTGGGTTTTTCTGAACATTGCATGGACTGACCCTGGGGCGAATTTGCTGGGACGTTCACTCCTGGGAATATTGTGGCATTGTGTTAAATACCTGAATGGTCCAGACCAGCAAAACTTCTGCTTTAAAAGAAGAGGCAACACATTCTGATGATCAATTAATCAAGTGCATTTGATTAGCAACACCTGGCTGATAGACTTAGTTTTTCGCTGGACTCCATAGATTCATGTTTTTCTTCAGTTTGAGGATACAAGTCAGTCAGTTAAGATTTGGAAGTTGCTGCACCTGAAAGAATTTTCCCACATGGCGACCACCCTAAAACCATAATGTACCATTTCTTGGCTTGCTTTAGAGGTGCTGGTAGCTGGATTCTGCCCCAAAAGTAGCTGCTTCCTCCATTTCTGAGTCAATATGCTAAGCTAATCAATACCTAGCTGCAGCTCTCCTGGTAAATCAAATAATCCTATCATTAATACTGCTGCAACATAAAAAAAACAAACAAACAAAATGAAAAAAACAAAACAAAACCGACCACACATTCCCTTTTTCACATTAAGAAGGAACAGAGTGACTAAACTGATGTCACAATGTTTTGGAATGCTGTAAACAGTGATAAACAACATTTACTCTTGAGTCCATTAAGTGCAAGTCTTCCTTCTCACTGACCTTTGGTCCGTAGAAGGCTCCATCTCCTGGGTTTAATTCCCAGCGTTCACCAAACTGCTGCAGACTTCTCTCTAACTGCTTCTCACACACACACACACACACCAAAGACCACAGTAAGCAAGCAGTTGCATGACAGAATATAAGTACATTAAAGCACATTATGATCTGTGTTTGAACCGTGCAGGCTCAGAACTGTTATGTTAAATTACACTCAATTGAATCAGCTTAGATTGCTGCTGTGCCCATTTAAAAGGTGCTTTGGGGATTTGGAGATATACATCTACCCAACAGCCTGACGCAAAGCAGCTCTCGACTGGAAAGTACCACTTACATAACTGATAGGTTAAGTGGAAATGCCTCCCCCCTGGCTGCCACTCAGAGTACACATATATAAGTTGAACAGCTGTGTCTTTCTAGGACTGCTTTTAGCACACAATATGATGGAGAGTGTGTCAACGTGTCTGTTTACCTGCTCAGCGGTGTCCCACTGTTCAGGCTCCCCCAGGCATGGTGTAGGTCGTGTAGACAGCAGGCAGTGAAAGGAAAACCCAAACACTTGATAGACGCCCCTTACAAAGTCCAAACAAGCCACAATCTCTTCTTCCAGCTGGGAAAAAAGAAAGAGAAAAGTCAGGAAGAGGTCGACATGAGGACATAATAATAACAGAAAAGTGTACACAGCTGAGAGACCAACAAGAACTGAGAGCGTAAAAATCAAACCAAGATCGAATTTCTCAGGCTGACATAGTGGTGACCATCATGTGACCACAGTCTCTGAATTAACAAGGTGCAAACAGAAAGGCTAAGGGAACAGTATCATGGGAAGGCTGCAGGACTCCATGTAGGGGATCAGATTTACTGCAGAGCCACAAAGGCTTACATACGGAGGTGCAAAGTCTGAACAGGACAAAGACCTTCATTCATCTCGGCTAAAGCTTCCTGGAATGTCTCAGGAGTCATTTATACAGCCCATCTAATCACTGAAATGTGGTTCCACGTGCGTCTCGTTTACAGCATCTGTCCCACTTAAACACGCCATGGTTTAGAAAAGAGAGATCATCTGCCTGTTTGCGTACCTGTTCAGGTGTGCAAAATATGTGGGCGTCGTCCTGGCAGAACCTGCGAACGCGAGTGAGACCTCCCAGAGCGCCAGAGAGCTCGTTACGATGCAGCGCCCCGAAGTCGGCCCATCGCAGAGGAAGCTCTCGCCACGAGCGAACGCGCTGCTCAAACATCAGGCTGAACACAACAAAGGACAGTCAGTCTCTGCAAATAACACCCGAGCACAGGTAGGTAGGTAGGTAGGTGTGTGTGTGTCTGTTCACCAGTGTGCAGGGCAGTTCATGGGTTTGAGAGCGTAGGTCTGAGAGCCCTCTGATTTCACAGTGAACATGTTCTCGCTGTAGTGCTCCCAGTGGCCCGAGCGCTCCCATAACGCAGTGCTGTACAGCGTTGGGGTCACGACCTCAGTGAAGCCTCGCCTTCGGTATTCGCACTACGAGAGGTCAGGAAGGAAGGACTTGTGTGACAATGAGTGGAGGACAGGGTCAAATGGTTACAGGGTCAAACAGCGTAGAGACTGAAGGCTAACAAGGCTGACATGAACACGCATGACCTCATGATTACAATCAGCACAGCACATGCTGATGTGTGTTATTAAGTTTACATGGACAATATTCAATAAATACACACTCAATGAACAACTTCCTGCATTAGCGGCATTTTATCATTAAATAAACCCAACTAAGGTCACAGTAGGATTTTGGATAATCAAATTAAAGCATGTGGGGGATATTTTGGTTTTTGTTGCATAAGCGGTGCTGAAAAGGGCCGGAGCTCATTTAACAGGTTTTTTCTGCAAGCGGATAGTGGATTTGAACTGTTACAGAGATATTTTTTAGATTTTTGATTAAATAACTCTTGATGTACCACAAACAGCCAAACTAACTAGAGAAAAAAACGCATACCGTGTAACGCTGTGTTCATTCTTTAAAGCCAAAACTGGGCAGTGAGAGGCCCTGGCCAAATCTGAATTAGGAGACGGCTTTGATGACATGTTTATCCATGACCCTTTGTTTCCGCTCACATAGTCGCTACGCTATATTCACACAGTTTCCTATCTGTAAACCCTTTCTACAGGTGTAACAAGGTTGTGATGGTGCACTTCTACTGTTTCTACCCTGTATAATTAAAAACGCATAAATACATGGATCTTTGAAACCAGAGATATGCAGTGATCATTCTGACATTGATCCAGCTGTGATCTGTAGAACAAACATGATTTATAAAATGCGAAAAACACACTCACATTTAGAATTTTACTAATATTAAAAAAGAAGGACGCATTTAAGCGCCTAAAAATCAGCTGAGCATCTGCCATTTTATTTACTGACATCTTAGCCGCGGATTCAAACATGAGCTCAAACAAATACGTCACCTTAATGAAGTCCGTGAGTGTGTTGTAGATGTGGGCTCCTTTAGGCAGAAAGAAACAACTTCCTGGACTGACTTCATTGAAGAAGAACAGCTCCTGGTCCTGTGTAAGAACATGAGAAGGTTCTTATTTCACTTTTTAAGATATCATTGTCATCTTTTGTACCCATGTACGGTTTCTGTCTTACCGTCCCGATACGTCTGTGGTCCCGTCTCCTCGCATCCTCTTGCTCCCTCTCCCACTCCTCCTTCTCTTTCTCACCTGGAAAGGCCACACCCAACAGTCGTGTCAAACCCGAGGACTCTGTCTGATTGGCCAGGGTCACAGAGGACAGCTGCGATGGTAAAAAAAAGTGGGGAGAAAATAATGGGTGAACATGGACGTAGCAAAAGAGAAAGTTATGAGAGTTACAGCACGTCTGACGGACGGCCGTGTGTTTGTAAGAGCCCAGAACAGAAATCTGGCCTTTGACAAACACAACATCCTGCTGCTGATATTTCCAGGCCCTTTCTGTTGTGGAATCCCAGTCTGCCCAGTGACAGCTCGGTATGGAAACTTTCCTCTCTCTCTGGATCAATACGGATGAGGAAAATTCCACTCACACAGCATGTGTCCCATCCGACAGAGAGCCACGAAGGTCCAAATAGAACAGATTTTAACTGATGAGACGACACGGTCTCTTTCATTGTAGTCATAAAGTCTTGATTATATTGTTTGAGTGTGAAAAATCATGATAGCGCTCCCATATGAAATACTGTTTTCATGGGAATAACCAGAATTCTTGAATTAAGAAAAACAAAACGATAAAATACATAAACTGGCAGTGAAACACACAAAGAGAAAACAGAAAGACAAACAGAGGATAGAATGGATGCACAAACACAACCACATACCTGCAGCATCTTGAAGACCGTGAGGAGGCCTGTGTGTGGGAGGAGAGGGCCGCTGCAGACCGCTATAGTGTCTCCACACCTGAGCAACACAGAAAGGTCGAAACCGGTTAATTTACTAGTGAGTGTTTTAAATCACTGGCAGGTAAGGTGTTTTCATACGTGCCTGTATACTGTGACAGTGGCGCCATTCATCTGCTCTTCAGCAAACTGCACCCTCAGCTTACTGCTCTGTAAGAAGAAAACACAGAAAACTGATATAAAGTTCAACATGGACACAAGGACAGAAAAATGTTACAGCCGGACCAAAAACAGGAGTCACACTTAAACACTGAGTAACATAACTGCTATTCACCATCCTATCAAAGGTTACTCGGACATGCTTCAAGCCAGCATGGCACAATGCTGCTACACCACCAGTGTTTTTTTAAAGTGGAAATAAATATTCAATCAAATAGCATGACAAGCAGGTGACACAAATGGTCTTCTTTCAGCTGCTCCTTTTAGGATTCACCACAGCAGCTTATCAGCTTCCATCCAACTCTATTCCTGGCACCCTCCTCTTCTACATCCATGAACTTCCTCCGTGGTGTCTCTCTCTTTTCCTCCTGCCTGGTCTCTCCATATATCCACTATCCCTCCTCTGCAGATGCCCAAACCACCTCAGCCTTGCCTCTCTAACGTTGGCTCAACTTGAGCCGTCCCTGTGATGTACTAATTTATAACCATGCCCGTCCTTTTATCAAACCATATACCACAGTAGGTCTCACTACCGTCTTGTCAAACTTCCCTTTCAAACTTGCTGGTGTCCTCTTGTCACTCTCTTCTTTACCTCTCTTGTGCACTGTCTGTTCCTTTGGAAGGCTGACCCGAGGGATTTATGGTACTACATCTTCATTGCTAATACATCTCCCTCTCATTCACACACATATATTCTGTCTTCTCACCTTCTCTTCAGTGAATATGTCCACCTCTCCAGGCTCTCTTCCACCTGCTCTCACTACAGATCACAATGTCATCTGTGAACGTCAGTCCACCGAAACTCCTACCTGACCACATTTGGCTACCTGTCTATCACCACTGCAAACATGAAGGGGTTCAGAGATGATCCCCGATGTACTCCCACCCCCACCTTATGTCATTGATGACACACATGCTCCAGAGCTGTGGGTGACTTTGGTGCCTGAACCTTTACTGTCATCATCAGTTTACACTTTTAACTTTTCCTGTTACAAAAACTAAATGAAGTCTGTTGTAGTAAAATTCTATCATCAATATTATATTATTATACTATAACAACTACAACAAACAGAGCATGTTGCAGACCTGGAATAGCTCTTGGACCTCTTCTATACTCAGCTCCAGTCTAGAGAGAGGAAGTTTGAGTTCTGCCGCCTCCTTACACCTCACCTCCACATCACTCAGAGACAAAGAACTGTAGATGAAGTCACATTCAGGCAAAACGTCAGCTGCAGTTTAGTCAGAATCATGAGATACAAGTCAAGCAGCTGGCATGGGTTACCTAAGATGGAAAATGAGTCATTAAAGCAGCACATAATAATGAACAGCTATACACAGACGCAGGCATATAAATAAAAAATAGGAACTAATTAAACTCATGAATTAAAAATGTATACAATTTATTTGAAAGGTCAGGATTTTTTTTTTTTTCTTTAAAACAAAAGAAGCTGAAAAACTGAAATAACAACCATCATATAACCACCACCAGCACTCGTGCGTTTGTGAGCACACAAACATGAAGTTTTGACAGAGCTCATATCTGATAGAGAACCTGGCAAAAATAATCACCTGTTGTCCAACAGGTAATCACAGAAAAGCCCGAACTCTGATGTTCCTTCTCTGCACACCTCAGCACCAAACATGCCCTCTAAGACTCCACCGAGGACGCATGCCCCTGTTCTCCAGGCTGCCTGTGAAATCAAGGGTGGCAAAGAGTGAGGACCAAAGAAATCTAGAGGGTAATGTTGGGATGGTAGAGTAAAACAGCAAGGAAACAAAGATGCTCTCATCCCACTACTGCTGGTCCAAGTTAAAGTGAAATGTTCCAATTTAGTTTACAGTGCTGTTTCAATTTTTGTTTGTCATGTTACATGGCACGTTAACATCTTTATGTTGAATGAGGTGAGACAGACAAAGTGTTTAAAAAAAAACCCTTCAAAACTCATCTTTCATCAACATCACACTTACAGGTCAAATGGGGAAGACCGCACATACTTAAAGGAAGTTAACAGAGGGAAACTGTGTAATTACCTGCTTTCCTTCAGTTGTATCAAACCCCAGAAGTTGTAGTTCACAGTCTGCCTCTAGGGGTCGTCCAAGCTCCCAGTGTTCCCCATTCACCTTACTCACCAGGGCTCCTTTCAATCTGAAACAACATGTGCAAAAGCACAGTTATATCACTACAGTTAAACATATTAAACCAAACAGTATAAACTGGGTACTTACCTCACACTCCGAGCAACATAGAGCGGTGTGGTGACACCAGCTGTTCCCTTAACTATCCGGCCGTCAGCCAGCCGGATACGGAGGGGCATTTCTGTCGCTTCAACACGCTTCCCATTTCCACGTTTTTCCCTGAGAGCCTCAAAGATCTGCAGTCGTTTAGATAAGGCTGGAGATGCATTCACCTGTACAGCAAAAATAAAGATTTGGTTTGAAATTACTTACAAGAAGGAAAAGGACAACACAACTAAAATCTGAAGAAGACAACAGAAATCCAGTCAAATAAGAGCTGCAGAAATTAAGTGCATGTGCAGTAAGGCTAAGAGAGACAGACTATCATTTAGGATTTTAGCAACACAATAATATATTCTGAACTTATCTTACTGCCCTAAGAGTGAGTAACATAATGCAGAACTTCAATGTTGGACATGATAGAACTTCAATGTTTACATTTCTATTTATCTTACATTGCACAGAATCATCACTGATATGGATGGACTAAATATTTGAAACACCTGTCAGTTTAATGCAGTGAAGGCTTTTCTAAACCAGCTGTAATAAGACCTTAAGACTATACCCTCCATAGATGAAGAATTAAGGGCTACTTTGTGAGACTATGCTGGTGCCGGCATGACATAATGAACTGGAATGGATTAAAACTTGTTCAATGAATAAATAAGCCCTAATCCCTTTAATCACCATGGCCCCAAGGTCAAATTAAATAGAATTAACATTTTAGGAATAGCATTAAAGAAAATCCCATAATTTTACCTATGTATTATTATATTTGTACTTATTTTAGTTGGCTATAACAGAAATAAATTTGGTTAACTGACATTAAACAAAAAACCTCTATAGACTAGAAAAAAAAAAGAAAAGAAAAAAAAAAAACTAACTTTGCTTACAAAACTACCATGAAGTCCACAGGAAGTCCTTATTTTTAGCTTTTGGTACTGAGCTTACATTTGTCAACACAAAAAGCATCAGGACACTTTTTTTAAGTTATGACTCTTGTTGTATTGTAATACCGGTTTGTCTAAATCTTGTGTCGGAAAACAACATCATCATGATTATTATTCTTATTAATAACAACAATAATAACAATAATAATAATAATAATAATAATGATAATAACAACAATAATATTAACAAATATTTTAATCTGCAAAAATTGAACTGAAAAATCCAATCTCGAAACTAACTGAGAATAATTCAATATGAAATAAATATTTTTTAAGTTGAATTAAAAACAAAGTTATAACTTTGCATTCAACACTATTTCACATACACTAACAAACCGGGTATGGTTATCCAAAAAAGCCAAAACATTAAAAAAAATATTACCATAAAACCGAATTAAAAGTACAGTAATCTTAGCTACCACACGACAATTTTTTCCATTAGCACATTTAACAAACAGGAGAATCAACAACAGCTCACAACACTCACTGAAAACACTGTGCTGCGTGCTAACGTTAGCCTCACTCATTGCACTGCTTTAACGCACCTTGCTGTACTTCCTGTGCGCGCAAAGGGTTGCACGAGCTGTCGAACGACAGGTAACAAGCCGAAGCAGCTGTGTCGCCGCCATCCCAAACACCCCTGCCTAAAACCACCGCTTCATTCACCATTACCACACATTACTGTCCCCTTCATTGCAAGCGGCCATAACACCGGAAAGCACGGGTTACTGACAGCAGCGTTGACGTACAGGCTGAAAAGTTATGACGGAGCTCCGTCTCAGCGTGCGCGCTCCTGACGTGTACGCCAGGGCGCGCAATTAAACGCGGGGGGAAATAGAAAGAGCGCGATGGGAGAAACATCTCTAGCCTTCAAAAATAAAATTACGCACAGTCCGGTCAGGCACTTCAGACTGGAGTCGCATATGCTGAAATTTACACGAAACAGCGCATGCGTCGACAGTTTTCTTTTGTAGAGAACACCGCAAACCGGTGTTTGAGACCTTCTGGCGTGCAAAACAAAGTAATTTCAGAGAAGCACCGACCTGCTGCATCACGACGGGCCCACAAGCTGAGCAGCAGAGTCGGTGCTCTCAGCTTCCCGAGCCTGCTGCAAGTGTGCATCAGTTTAGTGCCCAAAGTACAAGTTTATTTTAAAACACGGAGGGA
The DNA here is from genome assembly GCA_015106755.1 of Etia nguti. Taxonomy (NCBI): domain Eukaryota; kingdom Metazoa; phylum Chordata; class Actinopteri; order Cichliformes; family Cichlidae; genus Etia; species Etia nguti. The sequence continues at coordinate 16,379 of VUQG01028035.1, read as the reverse complement.
GGAAAGACGAATACAGTTTGACTTTCACCGAAAACCACATTCACTGCAGCTCTTATTAAAATAACGGACATATTTTAAACCCTGCCCTCTGTAAATGATCACAGCAAAGACTCACTGTAAAAAGTTCGGAATTTTTTTAATTATAAAAATATTCACTGCCCATCTAATTTTGTGAACAGACTTAAAAAGCTGAGAATATTAATAAACAAACCAGCTGATTCTGAAAAAGGACGTCATATTTTGGATTTAGAAATTGTAGGTAAAACAACCCAACGGAGAGGTGGCGCGGCTTATTAAAGGACGACCTAAAGACTGCAGCAGCTGAAGTACTTCTGTTCTGCCGCTTGGGGGAGCTACAGCTCTATGAGAGAAATCTACTGGACTTTACAGTGTAAATACAGTGCATTCAGCTTTAAATTACCTCAGCAATTACTTAGTGACATCACCTTCATTAGCAGTTTAAACCATATTATAGTTAAGGCTTTTAAAACTGTGTTTGGTTTAACATCATGTCCATGTTAAAATTTGGTCAAAGCCTTTTGCAATTAAAATGCTCCACACGCAACAAGTCTGTTGGCCTCTGTGAGGGCAGAAAGTCGATGTAGTATTTTCCCTAATGGTTCAGATGTCTTAATTGGAACTGGAGACCCTACATTTCAGCTGTATGACATTTTAAAAGTGTTAATAGCAGATTAACAGGAACAGGGGCCCTAAAGTGTAGCAGAAAATATCCACAACAGGAATAAATTATCCTGCATCATGTTAAATTAAATAAATGTGAAAAATAATTATTTGATGAACACTGTGCACTCACTGTTTGGTCTTACTTTGTGCATATTAATTACCCACTAGAGGTGAGTCATCACTCAGTCACAATGTCTCAAGTGAGTTCTGCAAATGTGGTCCAGAAATGGGTACAGGGTTTTTAAATGAACTCCAGCGTAAAGTGTGGCTTTCCAGCAACAGTGTGTGGTTTAGTGTGCAATTTTTTTTTTTTTTTTTTTTTTTAAAAAAAAGATAACAAAAAAAACAAAAAACTGAAAGGATTTGCAAATATGTGAAGGCGGCTGGTTTAAATCACTTCATGAAAGCACTGAAAATGTTTCCCCTCTCTTATGGTTTTGATCTGTAAAATAATGTCATAAGATATTTTTCCCCCCTTAAGTATGCATATATTCACTGTGACAAAAATAAAAGCTGCAGAATGTGTGCATGTTCATCACACCAGAAAAGATTGGACACTCAAAGGCCGGTGATATAGCATCATTGATGAGAACAGCAGTGAAAGCAGTTCAACTTGTATATATACTTATATACACACACACACAAACAGGCTGATAGTTTTGTCAGTCATTTTCAATTGGTCAAACCAAGTTATCTTAAGGTCACGAGGAAGGGACGAGAAGGTGAACTTGAAGATGTTTTACAATTATTCTGTGTGCAATGTGAACACTGCAGACTGATTATTAGCTGCTCCTACATGTGACTGTGGAGATAACAATTTACAGAGGGTGGTAACAGACGTATAAACATTCAGGAAAACACCAGTGTGCCAACACTGTAGTGACAAATATGCTTTGTGGTTACATTGGGTTTTTTTTTTTAAAACAATGTATTCAGAGGCTTTATGCAGGAAGGTTTTCAGCATATTGATAAAACTGTAATTTCAACTCAGCTTCAACACACACTTCAATCAAACACTAGAGATGCGACGCCATACTGCACCTCTGACTTGTAGAGGTAAACTACTACCAATGTATGAGAGAGGTCAGCATTATGGAAACAATTCCTGGACAAGAGGGAGCATTAAGGCCATCGTGCTAATCTTTTTCTTTGTTGTTATTTTACCTCTTACAAGTGGTGAGAGGTGCACAAGTGTTTTAGGGTGAAGCCCATGTGAGCAAAAGGTAAGCACAGACGCTTGAAAGCAAAAGCATGAAATTAGCAATATAGAGAAAAGGGCCAAAACAATTGGAAGTATTCAAATGAACCATTTTACATGCAATCCTAATTAGCTTGAACTCCATCTCTGGGTTCCTACAAATGGAAAAGCACCAAGTCTACCTAGCAAGAAAGCACAGCTGAAAAACAAAGGCTTTAAATGTTAATGTAATGGTAGCTGTGCAAATGCATGAGAACAATCTGAAAGGTAAAGTCAAACAGCGCAATTCAAGTGATGGATAGTGACCAAATAAAATACCTCCCCCTCCCAGTTGAATTGAAACTCTGGATTTTATTCAAGAGTACATGTTGAAGCCTAGCAAGGGTGTGGTTCAAAGTCTAATACTCCCTCCCAACTCATCATCCACTACTGAGTATCTTCATGACTCAGTCTAATGTGAAGCGCGCACAGGCAGACATTTATATATCGAAAATAAAAATTATCTTCAGCCTCCTCTTCTTTGCGGTGGTTTCGCAAAAGGAGGACATAAACACACGATAGATACTGGAGAGAAAATCTTCGGGGCTAAAGCTTATCCAAGGCCTCGATCACAGTAAAGACGGGGTGCGTGAACAATGGTCACTGTCCTCATGTACAGAAATAATAGCTTAAAAAAAGAAGGGGGGGGGGGGCTGTGTCAACTCAGTCTTTATATTTACAAGCTTAGAAATATACAGTGAGAGTGACAGAAGGGTGGAAAAAGGTTAAGCAGAAGAATATTATTTACAGCTGGTAGTATGGAAATAAGTCTTAATCTCACCTGAAACACAAATCACTTCAAATCTCACACACACACACACACACACGGAAGAAGAGATTACTGTCATGACTTCAAATCCCACATTTATGTTTTTTTACTTTGAGTTTTTGGGGAAAGTAATTATGGAAACAATTCCTGTTCATCTTCTTATTCATCTGTTAAATATGATGCAGAAACAGATGAGCTTAGCTGAGTACAAAGACCGAAGAACGGGCAAAAGAGCTTTGACTTCTTGGAAAATTGTGACTTCTTAGAGTTGTGCTGTTGCTGTGAAATTTATCTCAGAAGTCACTGCATGCTCATTATCCCCCGTAAAAGGTCCGTTTTGTATGGGTGAAACAAATTAGATATTTTTTCCCCCTCTGGCTTTCCAACTGTTTACAGTTTTTATGTTAAGCGTCATCTGCAGCATGCTGGAGATGAGTGATGTTGAGCTTCATTACAAAGCAAAAAAGTTGATGAACGCATTTCCCAAAAAGCAAAACTACTGCCCTGTTTTTCCTCAGTATCATGAGACCCATCTTTCTTTTTTCCCCAGCATCTCTCTATCCTTCTCAGGTTTAAAAAAAATAATAAAAAAAATCACATAGGAAAAGTCTGAAGCCCCTTTCAGACATGCTCTCATTTTCAATTATCTCTTATAACTTGTTGGCTTCATGTCTGAATAAGCATTCTGGTCACTTTTCTATAATTTTACTAAGTGGGATCCAGTAGATTGTACAGTGGTAATCTTCACAAACTCGCTATAAAACATGGGCATCATATTTTAACTGGAATAACTCCGTTTCTAGCCTGTGTGGGAGGGGCAGGGGTAGCCATCACTTGCTACAGCACAGACAAGTTCTTAGGGAAAAATGGCTAAGATAAGTAGTCCTCACAAGTCTGTGGACAAGACTTCAATGGATGCAGATAATAATCCAGTATGGCAATTCCCATGTAGCTCATGGTTATGTCCGAATGAAGCCATGAGGAACATCAACATTAAAAAAAGTGACCCATGTCTGAATGATAGAATGCTGTCACTGTAACAGATGAACGAAGCCACCAATGTTAAGCACAGCATGTCTGAAAGGGCTGAAATGTAGTGAAGTTTAGTTTTTCTTGAACTATTTTGCGTTTTCTTCTTACAGGTATGCAACTCCTGCAACAGAGCGAATGAAACTTGTGCATGGAGAATTGTTGTGGGGGAAAAAGAAAAAAGATTATTGGTTGTTACACAACAATCTGCACTATGAAACTTATAACCTCTTAGCTTTACTGTACAGTGTTAGATGACTGGCTACCTGGCTGAAGCAAGACAATTTAAATCAGCTATTTACACACAACCTAAGGTAGTTTTAATTCAAGCTAATTAACAGAGTAAAGATATCTGGGCTCATACCAGCAGGGCTAACACACACACTGCACTGCTAGAGGTGTGGCTTGCACTTCTCATTCAGCTTGTCGCAGATGACCACTTCAGTAGCGTGGGGGTAGGAAAGGCCTCTTCTGTGCATGCAAGGGACCACCTGTGAACGGAGGCCCGGGACGCTTGCCCCCACGAAATCCCCCTATGGGGAGATCTTGATTATGCTGCTGAGAAGGGTTTCGGCCTCGCAGCAGGGATCTCTGTGGGATGGGAACGGAGAGGATTGGAGGCCGAGGAGTAGGCAAGGTGAGGAGGGGAACAGGGTTAGGGTTTTGGTTGCGGGTCTGACCTGGAGGACTAGCAGGAGGTTTCTGGAGAGGAAGGGCAGCGGACTGGGTAAGTGATCGAGAAGGAGCAGTGTCAACTGCAGGGGAATTAGGTGTGGAGGGTGAGGTTGCAGATGATGTGGGAGAGGGAGACGGGGATGGAAGAGGTAGATTCAGAGGCTCCTTCACTCTACCCAATAAAGGTGGAGGAACACCAGGGGTACCTGGGCGGTGGAGGGGGGGTGCATGGCAGAGAAAAGGTTCTTTTACAGTGCCGGGGCGGGGAAGCTTAGGGGGCTCGCCTAGCAACGATGACATGAGGGGTGGGGGGGGCACTTTGCCTCCTCTTGGCCCTATTCCACCTCTCTCTGCAGCTTCAGGTCTGACTGAGGGAGGAAGTGGCAGAGGCCGGTCAGCAGGGACCATCACCCCTCCTACCATGACTGCAGTGGGTACAGCAGGGTGAGTAGGTGGAGGGGAATGGCGCTGTGGTATTGGGGGTGGAGGGGGTCTAGGGATTGCTGGAGGTGTGCTGAAGAAGGGAGATGTAGGAGGAGGAAGTTGGTGGAGGTGTGATGGAGGAGGAGTCTGGATGTTCTCTGTGTGGTAAGGCAACTGAAACTGAGTTTGAGGAAGATGAGGAAGGGGCGGAGGAGGGTGAAGATGTGGGGGGATTAGGAGATGTGGGGGAGGAGGGGGCATAGAGGGGGCCATGTCCTCGGTGCCCCCTGGGCCAATGTTAAGAGGAGGGGGGACAAGTTGTGGTGAGGGAGGCTGAGCTTCCAGGTATCCTTCCTCTTCATACCACATGGCTCCTCCTGGTCGACTTCCAGCTCCTCCGCCCCGTCGAGAGCCTCGACCAATCACGCGTATGCTCTCTACTGTCTTTATGCGCTCTCCAGTGAGTGGTCTATTAGAGTAGCCTAGAGTTTGAATGGGTGCCCCTTCGGTGCAGGGTGACACAAGTGTCTCAATACGATGGTACTGGCCCTCCTTCCCATCTCCACTTGGAGACATCTGACCTTTTAACTTGTTCTCTTTTTTTCCACACTGACCTCCTTCATCTGAGCCAATGCTCACCTTACGAGAGCCGGCACAGAGCCTCCTCTCTCCCATTGCTCTGTTGTTTCCCATCATCCTTAACTGACTTTGCTGTTCATCCTTCTTACCCTTCATGTCATTGCTAGGAGAAGAGGCGGCCAGCTTCCTCACATGCATCACTTCATCGTCTTTTAATTTTGTGCCGCTCTTTCTCCCAGCGCCATATCGGGAGGTGGGTAGGAAGTCTCCATCGTTGCCGCTTCCCGACGGGGTGATAGCTGCATCCCAGGGTTCATTGCGATAGGCTGTGGGTGAGAGGTTATGACCTCCAGATGAGCCCAGAGACTCTGGCACACTCGCAGGTGTGTCCATGATCTCATCCTGGGTTGGGGTGCCAGCTGCCTCGTCTCTCACTGGGGTCCCATCAACCCCATCAGGACTAACATCACCAAGAGCGAGACTAAAACCTGGATTACCCTGCAGGAAACTGTTGATTTTGGATTCTAAGCTGGGGGGAGAGACAGAAGGAGCTGAGGGGCGAGGAGGGGGAGGGGGAGGCGGTGGAGGAGGGGACAGTTGTCTCTCTCTCCCCCAGTCTCTGATTCTTCCAGGTGTTTCTCGCTTGTGGCTGTTCCCCAGACCAGCTTTCGTTTTTGGGGTAGTCGGGGTGCTGGTGTGCAGAGCTTTAGAAGGAGCTGATTCTGGGGAGGTTCGTGTACCAGCAGCAGCAGAGGTGGTGTTAGTCACACTATGCAGGAAAGAGGACAAACCTGACAAAAACAAAGTGTAACAAATATTGAAACAAGGTCACTTCGTTAATCTTAAAGAAATTCAATAAGCCAAATATATGGATCTTACCTGTTGTGTTGGTTTTAGACAGAGCATTAAGTATCCCTTCAGGTGTGATATCAACACGTGACAGGATACTGGCCAAGGCAGGGCTTGGAGGGGTTCCTTTGGAGGCTGCTGATTGGCCAGATGGGGTTGTGGGTGTCCCAGGAGATGGACGAGGTGATGGACTTGCTGCAGACAGAACGATCAAAGCAGCCTCAGAAATTTAACAACATTATTTTAAATGTACTG
>VUQG01028030.1:0-10053 GCA_015106755.1 Etia nguti | reverse complement strand
ACTCACTCTGTGTCAGATGGTTTGTCTGATTTAATTTCAATTTATAAAGTCCTTCAAGGTTGCACTGATACCAGCATCAAATACTGTATCACACATCTTTTGTTTAATCGTCATCTCAGCTGATGATGTGCTTGTAAGTTACAGAAAGTGTCCCATTCAACAACTTACCACAGATCTTACTATCACACTTTGGTGTGACAGGTTTGGATGAAACACTCTCTGTATTTCTGCTGGAGATGCAGGTAAAACTGACAAAGTTCTCTTTGGTGTTGACAAATGCAAAAAGCTGTGCAGAGCTGTCACTGGGATTACTCTTGTTGATGGTGAGCACACTGACTGGTTCAACACTCCAGGAGAGGTTAACGCCCTTATCCAGAGAAGAGCAGGTCACCACCATTAAACAGCCACTTTCTACAGATGTGCTCGTGATGATCTGGATGGATGGCTGCTGGAGCTTTTCTGCAAGAGTGGAGAGTGAAAATGCTGAATTCACAAAAGTAAAGACAAGCCTGCGTAGCTTAACTTAAACCAATTATATTTGATTGTAGATGGCTACATTTGATATTCATGCAGTATGTATGCATTCAAAATAGTCTGTAATAGTCCATAAATGCTGCATATCTTTAAATAGGATAAATAAGTGATGGATGATTGAGATAATGCAACAAAAAAGTCAAAATATAAAGGATTTCATTGTTAATACAGTTTTATTTATACATCACTTACGTTTTGCTGTGATTTTAATCTGATTCACTTTGCGTTTACGCTCACTGTTGCGGACTTCTACAGTGTATTCAATGGCATCACTTTCCTTCAGGTTGTGAATTGTTAGGTCACCTATAGAATAAAAGTCATTGAAACAAAATCAATAAAGAAATAAAACTGCAATTCCTTTGCTATAAAAACGTTTTTTCTATTACCTGATGTTGTGTTAAGACTGAGTCTCCCTTTGTACTGAGTGAAACGTTCAGTGATTGTTATCCCATTGCGATAAGTGGCAATCAAAGTGATGTTGGTGAATATTGACCACTCAATTTTGGTGAGATTCCATGATGGGTCGACTCCTGAGGGCAATGTGATGCTTTCTTCAAGGTACCCAGAGACATCTTGAGGTGATTTAGCTACTGCTGTTGTTTTTACACATAATGCTGCTGTTAAATAAATACATAAACACATTTAGTAACACTGTACATTGTCTCTCAGGTTTAAACACTAAAAAAAGGAACTTCTATAAATATTCGTGACTTTAAGCTTTAAAAACTCCACTACTCTGATATCTTTTGACATTTTTACAGGTTATTTTGTGGGAATTTTTAAATACAGGAATTGTGAAATTTTGTTTGCTTTTCATCCCTAAATAAGATGGCTAATGACAGCTATCTGTCACATAATTACATGATGATCAATCATCCAGGTAAGGAAATCCCAAAAAGTTAATTCTGTTCATCTGGACGTCTCCCATAAAAACAGTATGTCCAGATGAACAGTGCAATTTTGCCATATTTCTGGTAAAGTTTGCAGTAGTTTCAATGATGAGCAGGCAATACTGAACATCTAGTGTCAAGATATTTTTCTTTTTGGTTCAAACTGATAATCCCAATGACTCCATCAGTCTAGACAGAGAAGTGCTTCTGACATTTTTAATTAATTAATTATTTTTTTTAAGTGTAAGACAGGGTAGATATCAATACAGATTTAAAATATACAATCTTTAATATATCAAAACATTTCCAAAATTGTGCTAAAAATAGTAAAGATAGATTGCACAACACAAATGTATGTTAGTGAACACTAAACATATGGATATGTGGTCTCATTTTGAAAAGAGTTAACACTGAGTTCTATAAGAGAAACGGAAATGAATATGACAGCAGCCATTTCGCACACTCTTTAATCGAACTTCCTCCTTAAGAACAACAGTAAACCGTTCCACTATACTCACTGTTCTTGGCATAAACCTAAAAATTAAATGATAAAATTTACATCATTTACATCCAGCATGTGAGGCAATTATTTCACAAGTTAGGTTTTGTACTTTTACCTAGGAAACCAGTAAGTTAAACATTTTTAAAGCAAAATTTTAAAATATTTACAACGTATTTTATCTCGAGGTCTGACACATCTGTCGATGATAAATAGCTTTAGATAATGTACACAGAACATACCTTGAAAGAAAAGAATAAGAAGGTTCGGCAGTCTCATGGTATCTGACATTAAAGTAGTGGTGACTTCCTGTTGTTTTGTCTTTGCTACGTCACTTCTTGTTCCTCTTTAAGCTGCTTCCTTTAACAGCCCCCACAACGGATCACCTGCCTCCATCACACCAACCCTTTGCATTTTCTCCTTCACCACATCCATACATTTTTTCCTTTATTACTCCTTCATTAAAGCTCCTTATTCAGCATCCTTTTTCCAATATATCAACGTTCCGTTCTCTGCACATGTCCAAACTATCTGAGCCTTGCTTCTTTAACTTTGTCAAAACGCTCCACCTGAGCTGTCCTATGATGGGCCAACTTTTAATCCTGTCTATCCTGGTCACAGCCAATGAAAACCATAACATTTTCTGCTTAGCCATCTTGTCTTCACATCACTCTTGTTCTTGAAAATGAGTCAATCACCAAACTGCGTTAAAGACTGTAATTAAAAAGCCTGCTGCCCTGTCAGGTATAGACCAAATGCCTTTCCGCTCCTTATCCTCTTCATAGCTTCTGTCTGCGCTTCCTGATTAACTATTGTGAGTAGAATAAAACAACGATTAGAATAGAATGTGCTTAGGTTTGCTTAGATAATAGGGTGCAGCTGTAGATCAGAAGAACAGGAAATGATTCGGAAAAGTGTGTTTTGTTAGGATGACTTGGTCAACCTTGTTTAAAGAACAATAGTGGACTGTTGTTTTCAAAGCATCTCATGTGACCTTAAAGCTCTCAAGAATGAGATTAATTTGCTGAACCCTGACCTCTGGCATCCCAAATCAGTTGGTTTAGCTATAAACCTTGGCATGTAACTGTATAGTTGTATAGTAACTGTATAGTTACACACCGTTTACTCTATATAGGTGTGTATGAGGAAAGCTCCTCAGATCCACTTGATGCTTGCTGTGGCTGCATGTAGATCTCAATGCATTGGTATTAAAGCTTTGATGAAAAATACTCCAGCCTTATCTGACCCTTCTTCTCCAGCTGGGATGTCAAACGGATCGGTGAGGTCAAGAAGAAGTAAACCTCAACGCTATCTGTCCTCCACTTGTTCTCCTATCTCTCATTTTTCATCCATCAACTTCTCAGACTACTCCTTGCACACTTTTTTCCTTCATTTCGATCTCTATCCTTAAATCATCCTAACCTGCTGCATATCCTTTCCTGCCCGATCTCTCTGCCAAGCCAATCAATGCAAGACCTTATCTCCTTCCTTCCTTAGTGTCATGCACCACATACAACTTGCCTCCTTGTCTTCTTTCCTTCATTCAGAGGATTCACCAAACACCTTTTTGGCAGTTCCTCTCAGCACTTCAGCTGTACTTTCCTCAGTCATCTGGTAACACTTCCCAACCACCCACAGCCTGTCTCACCTTCTCCCCTAACTGTGCAACTTTCGTCCTTCTTCAACTTTCACCATTTAATCCTTGCCTCTGCTTTCACTCACTTTCTCTTCTTGGATTCCTACAGACTACCACCTGATGCTGCCAGGCTATGTTAACTACTGACACCACCTTGCAGAATTCGATCCTTTGAAGATGTTTTCTTCTGCACAACATGTACCCCACCTTCCTCCATTTTTATATGTCACCCTATTTCCTTCTTCTTCACCACATCCATTTCCACCCTTTTTGCAAAATCTACTACCATCTGTCTGTCTGTTTTCTCCCCTTAACAACATATCTGCCCAACACCTCATCTCTGTTCCCTTCACCTATAGTACATGTCCATTAAAGTCAGCTCCAAACAACTTTGTCCTGGGACACTCTTTACTACATCATCCAAACATCCAATCATCCAAATACTTCACTACTTAAGATTTTCATAAAAGACATTCTTGTTAGAACATGTTCACTTTTATTCTAAATATTGCCTGTTATCTAAGTTACCAACCTCTATGTTTTGGTACATTTCACATTTTTTTAATCAGTTTTTTTCTCTATTTTATGATTTTATTTTCAATTGTATCACATTTGTATTTTGCATTATTGTAGTATTGTAAATTCCAATTTACTTTAGCTACATGGAATCTCATGGCTGTGGAAATTTGCCACCTCATGTTAGGGCGCAATCACACACTCCTACGTATGTCAGTGTTTCTTCCCTTTTTCAGTACCAAAAAAAACCCACACACAACTCAAACATCTAGTGACACATATGAGGTTTGACTGACATCATTTAATAATGTTTTTTTTTCCGAGACTAAATAGTCTTGCGTTAAAAAACAGTGGCCTGTAGAGACGAGTGTTAGACATTAATTTCAGTACAAAAAAGTTACAGCAAAATACACCTGATGAAAAAATAAAATTACATTTAAAAAAGGGAAACACTCAAAATGCACATAAACTGCTCATCGGTGACGTGACTATCTGTAGTGTAAAAAAAAAAAGAAGATGTATTTGAATGACAAAAGACACATAATTATATCGATAATTTAAATCAACATCCTAATACCTTTGTTATTACTCCAGACAAACAGGCTCTAGTCTTATAGATTCATCAGACATAGCACAGGGGTAGATAAGCTCCAGCTGCCTGTGGTGTACTGTCTGCACCACCTACGCATAGTGTGCATTTCTACTGCTTCAGTTTCAGAAATGTAACAATACAATCATCCTGTTTTTAACACTGTTTTATTATCATCCTTTAATCTCGTCCAGCTGTTTGTACATATGGTATCTGTAAACGCTTGCTCATGTTTCATAATAAAAGCCCCCTGCAGTAATAACGGGCACCTATGCACTGAAACTTTATAAGGATCTAAATTTGTAATACTTGCATGTTTTTAGCTTAAGAGCTTCTGCAGTTTCAAAACAGCCTGATATCAGGCTTTTCCCATACAGGCCCGCTGCTAATAAAGGCCTGACTTTACCGCCATCACTATTGTTAATCCAATAGGACTTTAAAATAGGCTGTAAAGACTAAATGTATTCATGATGCTAATGTAAGTTATTGAATGCAGTATTTTTGCTTATAGATGAAGACTTTATAAAGTGGGAAGTGCATAGTGCAGTGGTTAGCACTGTTGCCCCACAGCAAGAAGGTTCTGGGTTCAAAGCAACCATCTGTGTAGAGTTTCTCCACATGATTTCCTGTCTGGGTACTTTGGCTTCCTCGACAGTCCAAAAACATGAATTTAGTGGAATAAGATCACGTGGTAATTCTAAATGTGGTCATCTACCTCTGTTAGCCCAGCTACCACTTGAGCTATGATAGCTGGGATAGGCTCCAGGCCCTGCTCTTAATTTAGCTTTTTTCCTCTATCATGTCAGACATTTCTGTTGATGGACCTCTCAGTGAGTGACCAAACCACATAAATAACACAAAACATGTTTCATAAACAGTCAAATTGTCCTTCCAGACTTGCTTAAAATTTCATATTTACTACAACGTAAGCATGTCATTGAGTGGAATAGAAATATATAAGAAGAAATAGTTCAAAGATGGTTTCATGTCTCCATATTTAGGCTATGAAAGCAGTCTATAAATGTCAGGCAAACTTTTAGTAAAGTTTTCTGTTCATTCTTTGCCTTTCACGGTCAGTCTGGCAGGAACTAAAAATGTAAAAAAGAAGATGCTAAAGACAGAAAAGAGAACTGAGCTAAAGTCTGAGAAAGATAAAGTAAAGTGAAGCCTTTCAGGTCTGATTGCACATGAAAAGGTCATTTTGAACAGTAAAAATACTTGAATATTTTCCACAGCCAATCAGTATCCTACATGAATCTTTAATGGGTGGATCTTAGGTACAGGAATATCACATTTATCAAAAATCTATTTTAAAGACCAAACAAAATGCAACAACAGGAAGTAGAATCACATAGCAAAGTTAACAGTCAGCAGTTTTACAAGCAAGTAAATGGAAGATGGTCAGCGGCGTGCTATTTTTGTGGCCTTGGTGTTTTTCCTATATTCATGTCAGTAAAGACCTTTCTGTCTCACACTCCTCTCTGAAAAACAGTAATGACAATCAGGTTTTTAATACCACAAAGTAAATAAAGAACAAACAAAAGATACATAAAAATAAAATAGCCCTCAGATATTAGTACATATGATGCAACATCCTGCCCCTCCTCTGCCTCGCCCAGTGCCCTCTCCCCTCCTACACAGACGTCTCTGACTGAAGCTTCATGACAAACTTGTGGGTTTTGGGGTCAATGAACTCTTCGGCTAGGTGCAAGAAAGGAAGCGGCGTTACTGTCACAATCAGAGAAAGGTCGAGGCGCCTCAGGCTGAAGACGTGGCCTTGACGCAGAGAGGCGGTCACTGGCTCCTCGCTCACTAGTGTCCACTGACGCCCCCTGTTGTTGTCCAGGTACTGCAGGGTGGGGCCCGGGACGAGGTAACGCTCTAGGAAAGCCTTTAACGACAGCAGGAAATGTGCAGAACGGTTTGTGTACAAACTCCATCACACTGTTTAATGTGGCTGGATGTGATGTCAAAATAAAATGCTGCCAGTACTTTAATGCTGGACAATTTCAATCACAATTCATAATCAGATGTAAAACATTTATAAAAGAAATGTTTTGGATTAAAGTCACACTGTTTTCATACTTTGTCTACTTACACAAGAGCACAACTCATTTATTTGAACCTTTAGCTGGAAAAGGTGCATTTCTGCTTAGAATTCTATCATATTTTTATTTCTACATTCCTGACACGACCCTAAAGGGATGTGTGTCTCCTCCCAGGACTGAACTGGGAAAAATCACGCACACAAACTGACCCTCCTTACCTTTGGGCACATGTTGTGGGTAATGCAGAACTGCAGGTGGCTGATGATGCTCTCCATGCTGTGGTAAGTCTGCTGCCTGGTTGCACGAAGGTACTTCTGCATGGCCCGCGCCATGGGGGCAAATATGGCCTGAGCTGCCTCCCTGGGGTCCATCACCTCCCGCGGGTGTTTGGGAGAGGAAGCGACTGCATCTTCCTGCTGATGACGTTTGATGTGGGTGAAAGCTTCTTCTACTGCCACCACCAGCCTGTGAGGATTAGGGAGAGCATGACTCCACTAATCTTTTTTTTTTTTGGTTAATGTCAGCTAAATTATAGTATACAAATTCTATACTTCTATGTTTATTACCCCAGGGATAAAAACAAGCACCATTTTAGGACTTTCAGGTAAAAATGTAATAATATGAATTCCACAAATTTAGTTAGTCCATGACAACAAACATCTTAACATCATTTTTTGTGTTTGTGCTTCCTTCTTATCTTTGAGTACGTTTATATGATTATGGTTTAATAGGAAAACCACATCCTTTCAAGTTTAACAAAGTCTGTAACTTCTGCATCTTTGTCAGTGAGTACTTCTGTATTCACATGTCTGTTAGTACCTGGCTTTACGTTTGCGGACCTTCCGCTCCACCTCTGCCTCCTCATAGTAGTACTCGTTGTGGGAGTTGTCTCTTCTCCGAGCAGCGGCTGCAATCATGGCTCTGGACTGGCCTGTGGAGTTATTGGTGCTGTTGTCTGTGAACAGAAACGTGTCATTTAATTCATGAGCAGAGTAACACAGGTAGCTCTGATACTTCCGATGAGCTTATCAGTTATTATTCGACATATAATTTGGGAGAAATAAATTAAGAGACTCGTGTTTATGTGTGAAATTCACTATGCAATCTGAAGCAATGGCTTTACATGTCGACAAATAAGATGAAAACTCCTGCTTTTTCATTCAGTGTCATTTATTTCACTCGGACTGATTATTACCTTCCCCCAGGTTGTAGACTTTGAAAGCAGACATTTTCTTGGTGAGGATGGACTTGGGGAGGTTAAGCAACGCAGGGTTATAAACCGGAAAGTTGCTGTAGTACTGATCGAGAACCCACACTGCGGCCCTCTGAATGCTGCATTGCACAACAAAGAGGAAGAAAGTTTGTTAAACTTGACAACACAGAGCTGTTATCAGTGTCGGCAACCTTAACATCCTCACTGCTTCACTGCACCCTGAAACAGGAAGAAACAGCAACAGTCACTCAGATGGAGCGCCGCTCAAAAAACGGTTGCTGTGGAGTGACAACGTAAATCAATTATAACAGTGTGAATCAAAGAAAAATTGCACAGCAGTGCAAAAATGATAAATCACATGCAACAACAACCCTCTGCTATGAAGAAGTGCTTATGTAAGCTACGCTGCATTGGCCACCTCATTAGGAACACCTGTTCAACTGCATATGAACACAAATGTCTGATCAGCCAATCACACGGCTCTGCATTTAAGCATGTAGACATGATCGAGACAACCTGCCACAACATTCAGATGGTAAGTGTAGTGGCACAAAGAACATAAGAGCATGGCTCCCTCCTGCCTTCATCAACAGTTCAGGCTGCTGCTGGTGGTTTGGTGGTGTGGGGGGATGTTTCCTCTGCACAGATTGGTTCCCTTCATAGCAGCGGATCTTCATTTAAACACCACAGGCTGCTTGAGTATTGTTGCTGATCATGCCCATCCCTTTATGGCCACAGTGTTTACATCTCCATGACAACACGCCATGTCACAGCATTCTGATCATGTCAAACTGGTTTCTTTAACATGACAATGAGTTCACTGCACTCAAATGACCTCCACAGTCACCAGGGCTCTATTAAAGGAAGCAGGTTGAGCAAACTCTGAGTTTAAAAAGAAACTATGGCTTGAATAACTGTGAGATCGACAATTCTGGAGTTTCCTGTTCCAGAAAGGCTGATCAGAGTTCAGTCAACTCTGAATATGTTCACCCTGAGTTTAGTGCAAAATGATCAGAGGTGAACAGGATCTGGGACTGATCCTGTCTGAATCTGTGATCCTTATCAGCTCTCATCCATCCTGCTGTGCAAGTGGACTCCAAGCTGGACACAGACAGTGTTTGCTGGGTCGATGCAGAGCCTATGATATGTTAGGGCAGATCCGAAACTGAGTGAAACTGATCAAGCTGAGTGTCAGTCAGCTGGTTCAGGTACAGCAGGACGGGAGGAGTCAGAGATAAACTCCACTTGCTGAAGAAGACCTGCCAGTGGCAGGTTAAGCTCATTGAGTCTGTTACCATGGTTACTTGGTTCAGCATTTAACTCTCTTTCTGGAACAGAAAACCTGAGTTTCCCTCATCTCACGGTTAAACTCACAGTTTAAACCTAAGATGGAGATTTTCATCATGGATGTGCAACTGACAAACCTGCAGCAACTGTGTGATGCTGTCAGGTCAGTAACCAATGCTTCCAGCACCTTATTCAATCTGTTTCACAAATATTGAGGCATTTCTGAAGGAATCTTGGTATTAGCAAGGTGTGCCTTGAAATCTAGCTGTGAGTGTATTTCATATACATAAAAATTTAAGCAACTAGTTCTGATTTTTATTGATTTCATACTCCATCTAAAATTTTGACTATGAAACAATATTGTGGTTTTCTAAAAGGGATTTTTTTCCTCATTTGTAGCAGACGGCTCTCCTCCTGAGCTGTCTGGTCCATCCAGTGCTTATTTTTTTTCTCCCCTTCTCCAGTGTTGCTGGGCTGTTCCCTTTTTATCTATACAGTGGCTTGCAAAAGTATTCGGCCCCCTTGAACTTTTCCACATTTTGTCACATTACAGCCACAAACATGAATCAATTTTATTGGAATTCCACGTGAAAGACCAATACAAAGTGGTGTACACGTGAGAAGTGGAACAAAAATCATACATGATTCCAAACATTTTTTACAAATAAATAACTGAAAAGTGGGGTGTGCGTAATTATTCAGCCCCCTTTGGTCTGAGTGCAGTCAGTTGCCCATAGACATTGCCTGATGAGTGCTAATGACTAAATAGAGTGCACGTGTGTGTAATCTAATGTCAGTACAAATACAGCTGCTCTGTGACGGCCTCAGAGGTTGTCTAAGA
>VUQG01028029.1:10862-34416 GCA_015106755.1 Etia nguti | reverse complement strand
CAAGGAGTATAGCTAATACAAGATGAACCAAGTCAGTGGGAATTCCTGAGCTCCCCTCTGTCACCCCATCCCACGCACATTCCCCTGCCACATTCTTAACAGCAGAAAAATCAGAGCAAAAAGGGAGAAGATAGAAGGATCATAGCTGAAACCAAAGCAGGCAAGTCTGCAGGCTTTAAACTCAGGGAGAAGCCCTGATCACTTACTACTACTACTACTTTTTTATCAACCCTTTAACAACATTTTTCAGTTTTTATTTGTCTCAGTGCTTTCCCTGTACAGTAATGCAATGTCACCATTAACAGCTATTCACAAATGCTGCCAGTGTGCAGTTTTTATTAAGAGAAAACATGTGCATTTTGAAATAGAGTGTTAAGAGTTGGATATGATTACAACAAGGAGTTCCTGTTTGCTCTGTAATGGGTTTACAATTAACAACCACCATTATATTAGATCTGACAAGTCTTAATTAGAGGACAAACAAGCAGATAATCTCAGTTCTGACTGGATTTCTTAGCTAATTATATGCCAATCTTTAACCTTCCTCCTCCTTCTTGAAAGAGTAGTTATAAAACAGCTAAATGATCTCCAAAGGAATGGTTTATTTCAGGAGGTTTAGTCAGGATTCAGAATTCATCACCGTTGAGAAACAGCACTAGTGAAGGTTACGAATGATTTTCTCATGGCCTCTGACAGTGGACTCTATGAGAGATGATATTTTTCCCATATTAGCTTCTCTTCATTGGCTCTCTGATAAATCCAGAATTGAATTTAAAGTTTGGATGAATCTTATGTTAAAGACCTTATAGTCCCATATTATGCCAATAGAGCACTTTGCTCTCCGACTGCTGGTTAACTTCTGGTTCCTAGGGTATTTAAAAGTAGAGACAGAGCCTTCAGCTTTCAGGCCCCTTTTCTGTGGAACCAGCTCCCAGTTTGGTTATGTTAGATAGACACCCTCTCTACTTTTAAGATTAGGCTTAAAACTTTCCTTTTTGATAAAACTTGTCTGCCAGGGCTGAATTAGGTGACTCTGAACCCTCAGTGAGTTACCAATACAATAGGCCTAGACTGCCTCCCATGATGCACTCAGCATTGCCTCTCATGTACATGTAAGTAATTGGTGACTTTTGAAGCATTTATAAATGAATTAAACTGACACATTATATGGTTTGCTCTGCAGTATTTCTTATATTTGCTATATGTATGGCCATATGCAAAGCTTATACAAGGAATTTATTGTGTTTCAGACTGACATCTGGATCCTATCAGAGACCACAAATGCACATGCAGTGAAAGCAGTAGGTACCAACATAAGGCAGGTCAGGCTAATGAGTGAGTGACAGAACATTTTCAACCCGTGCAACAGATCAAATCTCTCCCTCACACACACACACAAACAGAGGTTCTACCTGACCTAGCCTGCCATGCTATCCCTCCCAACTCAACAAAAGAACAAAATGGCAAGAAGGGATACATGATACAGCAGGGTTAAAAATAGCCTGCTGACGGAAATAGAGCTGTATTTCATGACCCCTGCATAGTGCTCTTGGTTTACACTTTGAGTAACTGTGGTGAAGTGCCCTAAGACTCAAATCAGAATTTTTTTGAAACAGTTTTGTTGTTCTTATTGATTTTTGCACCACTGCACCACAGAATCAAACGTTCTCACGCAGGTCAAAGCCAAGAATGTTCTGTTTTGAGGATTCAGAGCCTTATGGTATGTGAAGAATAAATGATCTGCCTGAGAAAACTGAGAACTCTACTTTCTGTTTTGAATTCCACTGCACAGCCATACTACTTTAAAAAAACAACAACAATTACATCTTCACAGAAATATCCATGAGAGGAGCAGCAAATTTTCCCAGCTGTGCTTTGATACACATCAACTAAAGCTTAGTAAGAAAAGGAGGGAATTCAGGAAAAAGAATGCCCAAATATCAATTGTTTTCTTGTACAATTTTACCAGTCATCTTAATTCAGAATATCTGAATGCGGTCTTTGCTCCAAATCAGGGTAAGGATGAAAAACGCCCAATGAAGAGGGAGATTAAACAGGGTTTTGCTTTTGATTCAAAACGTTGCACTACTGTTTTGTTTATACTAGTTTTTGCACAGAAAAAGTTGCCTTTTGCTAATTTCACCATTTAAACAGACACCATTTCTTTGTAACTGCTAAAGAGCAGCATGCATTCATACAAACTTGATTGATTCAAAGACATTCCAGGGGTATAATGGGAACAATTTCTCCCACTTGGTGTCATAAGTGCATGCTACATGCCTCAGAGTGATAGGAACAATAGCCTCTTTCACTCGTAGTGCCAGGCTGAGGATGGGGAGGTGCATCACTGGAAGCAGACAGGGCTGTACAGTTGAGTACAGATACTTCAGAGGGGCCTCACACAAACCCAGGCAGCAAGTTGTGGCACTTAAAGTCCAGACATGGGTCATATGTGAATTACATGCTGGGATTACTGCTGCTTTGTAAAACACATGCATGACAAAACTTTGTATCTGGATTAGAACTGGCTATGGCAGCTAAAATATCAATTGTTACGACATGTTTTCCCATATTAAGGATGGACTGCGTTGTAGATGTAGTGCATGGATTTTCCAAATAGTGTTGGAAGGGTCTCTGGTTGGGGTAAGGCGGTCATGCTTAGAGTTAGGGTTGGAAACGTGATGCTGCAGTTAAGCAAATTTGTCTTTAGATTTCCTTGAAAAGCACCATCCCAATTTTACTTTAGGTTAAAGCCCTGTGGAATATCATTGACGTATCCTTGAAGCAGTTTCAGCTGTAGCTCATTTTATGACACTTGACCTTTGCAAAGATTGTGCAGTTCAGTTTGTATTAGTCTCCCTCCTTTTTGCGTGCTAGATATTTGGACCTATAGGGAAAATGGTGGCACACATTCAGGACTTTGGAACAAATCCAGCTGAATGGAGCCCCTTTATTTTTAATGTAGCGTAGTAGTAAACGCACAACTGCGCCTTTAACCGCTGTGATAAGTCAAAATGCCTGCTGTGAAACATCTGCTGAGTCAGAAGTGCATTGTAGAGGGGAAAGGGAGCTAATCTAATTGTGTTAGATCCAGATGTGACCTCGGCACTGTTTGTTACAGAGTAGCGTAAGGTTCTAAAGTATATATGGTACTTTTACAGTTGAGAATTGCTTTATAGTGCACGTCTCATTCAGCTAGTTACATAAAGTGTGTTTATCTATGCCTAAGTGCTTTCTAATATTCACATAGAAACTCAAACTCTTATGGATGGATCTCGCAAGCAACTCGGGGTTCAGTATCTGACCCAAGAATACGATCGATTCACTGACCTTCCAATTGGTATATATCAGGCAAAACCACAATATAGAGCCATCTTTGAAAAAAACGCTCACGATAACTTAAGGTGTCGGAAATAAAGTCACACGCACAACAAAAGAGAAGAAAAAATACTAAGAAAATATGTTTTTTTTTCATGTTTATCTTTCTTTTCTCTTTTCTCTTTTCTGAATGCTAAGACTTCAGCCATTAGGGTACAGAATGACATTAGTAGAGGGTTAGGGTATAGCACTTTTCTATTCTTTTTAACCACTCAATTTTTACTAGTACTTTGCGTACCTCACATCCATGGCCAGGTTAGAATTACTGAATGACATGCATCTCTTTGAACTGCAACCCAAGCTGGAGTTTGAACACGGTTTAAACCTGGTGTGGTTTATGTTTTGCTGCAAAGGACAGTACTAACTACTGCATCATATTTTACAGGTAATAATGCCTCATTGGCTGGAATTTGTAAATACAGATTTATCCAGCATTGCCTCATTCACCCAGTCATACAGAGTGATGGTTGTGAACTACCATCCAAGTTGGCGGTCTGTCGATATAGGACGTAGTTTGGGGTTAGGTATGTTGCGCTCTAGAAACATAAGGGAACAGTACTAAGGATACAGAGTACACTTATTTTAGCTAGATTTATATAGCCAAATGCTTTACAGCAGGAGGTCCAGGCCAGGGAAGCATGTCACTGCTGCCAAAAGTAAAAGTACTCTCAGGGTGTGAAACAGATGCCAGAGCTCCACGTGGTCTGGGCTGAGCCCTCTGACACTCTGTACTCTTACTATAGCAGCTTTAACGCCATCATTTACACTAACCAATGACTCTCAAAGAACACCTTTGTGTTTGCTTGAAGATTGTGAAGAAAAACATGCATAATCGTTCCGTCTTTATGTTCATACGCAAAGCACGTGAGAGCTGCAACATGTCACTTCAAAGTTACCGTTTCCCTTCTAACAAGCATGTATTGAGAGGGAAATTGGACATAAATCTATTTTGCGAGAGAACAAGGTTAAAGTGGAGGCTTCTTTCACTTATTTTTTTAACCAGAGTGATCATAAGGATTGTTAAAAGACTGACTCTAGCACAGGAGAAAAAGTTGGATGAATTATCACTGAATATTAAATCTTCTACAGCTGCTACTCTACCACCTGCAAAGGAAGTCAGAGAAGGAAGCTGCATTTCCTTTGCAATAGTTTGTTATAAATGGAAATATGAACATTGTAAAGAATTTATTCATTTTGAACCGTGTGGTTTTCTTGTTTGAGAATGTCAAGGCAGTTCGTAAGCCTTTCTGAATGGTCTGATTTAAAGAAAGATTTTCGGTTTTTGAGTCCAAAAACTCTGTCTTCAAGGGCTAGACGTATGTTTTTGTTGTGTTTCTTTTTGCTTTTGAGACTCTAAATGATCTATTGAATATAAAAAAGGTAGGTAGTAAACATAAACAACTACAAAACAGCTCCGCCTGAAGTTTTGTTTTTGTGTGTATCACTATGACAAGTGTTTGCCTCGACTTCAGTAGCTTAACCACAACAGGAAAAAACAGCCTTCCTGCCAGCAGAAAATCATGTTTTGACATATAAAAACAAAAGGTGAGCGTGTATGGTAACAGTTCTACTTACAAAATTGTCCTTCATCTTCTTTGGCTGATTAGTGATCATTTATCCACGAGCAGCAGATGGACACATCTACATCACTATCAGTTAGAAAGATGCGAGGTCAGAGAGATGATTGGCAGGTTGGTGAAGCGTGGGGAGGGCGTCCCTGCAGCATGAAGACAGACCCTCCTATCATCCACAATTACTCATTTTTTCTTTCTACGCAAACATGTGCACCATTGTCACGTCAGACACACTTCAGATAGAAAGATTACAAAAACAGAGACTATTCACAAAATGTTGGCCACAATAGCACATTTAGAAGAATGTTTTTTAGAATGTTGCAAAAAACTGTTTTAATACAAGAAAATTCAAGAGAAGTCAAGAAATCTGTTAATTAAGCACAAGTTTAGTTTTTCAATACAATAAATTTATAATAACAAACAATATTTATTACAAAAATCAAAGTACAATAAAGTGTACTCTTCCATATTAAACCACAAACAGGAAACCCTTTAGGTGATGAACAAAAGGACTTTTGATTTTTCCTTTCATTACTATACTATCTTGCCAAAGCGCTTAACCCTATAATGCCCTTTGTATCATATTTGATACATGAGTTTCTGAGACCTCTGTCTCATCAACGTGATTAATACTTTCCATAATTTCAAAATGTTATGGACAAAACTCTTTTTTTTTGGTCTAAAATTAACATTGTTGTTAACAAAAAGTTGCCAAAAACGCCCAATGTATCAAATCCGATACAAAAAATATATAATAAATATATAATAAAAATATATCATACACAACATGATATAGCAAAAAAAAAAGAAAGTGGATTTTGTTATAAGGGTTAATAAACTTCTCAGTTACAAAAAATCCGAATTTTCTGGCTATTTATTGATGGGTTGGGTCTTACAGGGTGAAGCACACAAACATCATATATTTTTTTTTTATTTTTACGGTGCCTGACTAATCTAAAACACCGGTTACGCAAACTACATAAAATCCCTATTTTACTAATGCTGAGAAAATAATAGCAGCTCATTGATTTAAAAAAAAAAAAAGTAAATAGTTTCCTCAAATGTTTTATTATTAATTAAAGTGTATTGATTTTCAGCCTTTGGTTTGCCTATTTATATCAATAATCACTCCAGGTTTTATGCTGCTCTGCTCTTGCTGTTCTTTCATTTGTGCCAGGAAAAAAGAAAAAAAAATTTAAGAAGAGTCTTTCAGCTCTTCATCATGCTGCGCAAATTCAGTAATATTGCAAAATGTCACCCCTTTTGCCAATAGGTAAATTATAATCTGCATGACAAATACTGCAAAAATTGGTTCACCCCATTTCCACAATACATGTTTTAAAATGTTTAAAATAAAAAAAAATATTGACTCAGAATTTTCTGTTTTGCTTCACATCATTAAAAACTGTACACGTTTGTTTTTATACTTAAGTGGTTTAATATCACCACCACAGCATTTCAATATTGCATCCTTCATTATTTCATTATTTTATCTGGTTTTACAATTAAACATTTAATATTATATAATTTCATTTAACAAACACTAATTCCTATTGATTTTTCATTTTAATAAAATAATACAACTGTAGTGATAGTAAAACTACTCATTAGCTGCAATCACATATAATAGTTCTGAGATCTTCAAATAACATGCCAAATCAAGCAAACCCTGGCAAACTGATGGGAAGAAGAGGAAATGACTCTTTGATAATGTCACATTACAAACTAACCAGAGTCACATTGCTGCCATCACAGAGCTGCTAAAACCCACTGGCTGTGTTAAATGGTAAAGTCCTGGCTGTAAGAGTTAAAGGCACCGTGCCTGTGAAATTTTTCACTTTCACTTTCAGATCAATTGAGAAAACTTTTTTTCTTAGCACAGCCAAGTGTCTTTGTCAGATAAATATGATAATAATTATGCACAGAGCAGAGAACGAGAGATTAGCCTGTTTGCTACTGTAATCCGTTGAAATGGCTAACTGCTGTACAGCCTTTCAGCCACTGAGCTCCGCTCTCACTATCTCACAGTTACTCTGTCCTCTACTTTTGTTTCTCAGACATCTTCTCTGCTTTTCATGGGAAAATCTATGTAACTTTAAAAACGTGCAGTACTGTCTCCATTAGGGCTCCCCTGAGTTTTGCCTCTCACTTAACCTCTGAAAAGCTGGAAAGAAACATCTGCAGAGCTGAAAAGCCGCCAGGATCTATATATCGTTTAATTTATATTATTATTCTCTAATCATTGCGTAAAATAATGATATTCGATAAAGACAAAAGAACTGAACATCTGATCAGGATTAGTCAGGAGAAGACATAGGATCACCAAAGAAAATATGTCAATATTAAATTAAACTAAAAATTAAAGTAACACACGAACACGCAGCATTTCACATAAATGTGTGAAAACCGGAAGATGGCACAAAGTGTTGATCAACTCAATTAAAAAAGTTTTTTAAAATCTGCATTTACAGTAATTTAATACAAATGAAAAAGAAAACAGCATATACTGTTGATGTGCTCAACAAATTAATGCTACAAAATATATAAATTAAAAAAATAAAAAAAATCCTCATCAACTAACTCAAACTGAACTCATATTTTCACATGTCAGGAGTAAAAAGGAACCTTTGTGCTATGCAGAAACAGTCATTTGATTCATATTGCGATATATATCGATATTAACTGTAAAAGGAATCATGGTGAATTTTTTTTTTACACCAAACAGCCCTAGACACATAGACATTCACACACATATATCGCACACAATCAAGCTGGTATGGTTGCTTCAAAACTGTGTCACTGCAAGGAACCAGACAAGACAAATTTATGTGGCGTCTGACCATCGAAATGAACTCTTTCCAGAAACAGAGGAACATGTTCGTATTAAGAATAATATCCTTTTTCTTTTTAATCTGTGGGGAAGCATTTAACAGAGAGAGACAGCAGGTATGTTCTGTGTTGTGTTGACATGCTGATGAACTGATGCAGATCTTGTGACTCAACAGTGGAACAGCTCTGCCTGGCTGACCTTTTGCCATCTGTCCTTAATGACAGAGTCTGGCTGGTGGACTGCAGACAGGGGCATGTGACTGCTGCAGGTATACAGCTAGTGCCTGCTTACTCACTGTAGACCATGGGGAGACACAAGTGGACAACCACTGAACTGACTGTGAACTCAAATCATACCCACTTCTGGTTTCCCTTGCTGGTTTACAATTAATTTGGGTCACTGAGGCTGAAGCTTGGAGAACAGACTAACCAGAGCTTATACTCGTGTGGAAATTTTTTTATTTGCCATTATTTAACTTTTCTGGATGTCGCATAGACTAAAATATTTTTTTAAACTTTTCAAGAACGAGGAACGGCAGACTATCAGATGTCGACATCCGCTTACTTTGAGGTCATTTCCTCTAGTTACCCTGGATTATATTATGTCACAAGTAGGGAGTGAATGATGGGAAGACCAAACTACAGTGTGTGTGTATGTGTTTTGGGGTCTTTTGCATTGTTTTTTTTTTTAATTACAAAATAAGAACCGTTAATAAACAAACAAACATGATGAATTGAAGAATTTTAGCATGTTTTCTCATATAATCAAAGGACACGTATTTACATATTGTGATCATTTTCATTTCCATATTTTTATTCTTGGACTCCACCAGGTTTGCTTTGCATGATTCATAGTTGTAAACCATCCTTATTTATCTTACACTGGGCTTTGGTGCAGCCCTGCAGTTCATCCCCAGTCTAAAACAAACTATTTATCACCTCCTATATTAATGCAATTGACCTTTCAAGACAAAGAAATTTGGGTTGAAAAGTTCTTCAGACTAGCTTGAAGAGACTGGTCCTCATAAATAGAAAGTCAGAACACCAGGTGGGTGGGGCTGCTGTGCCTGAGATTATTCATTTTTGGGATGTCGTTGCTCTATGACATCACACGTGTTCAAAACTTGGTAAAGAATATTGAAAACTGAGTTTTTGACTCAAAGAAGTTACTTTGGCCCTTTTAAGATGAGCAATCAGCATTATAACATAATGTATATGACAATAATCTAGGAAAG
Organism: Etia nguti; assembly: GCA_015106755.1. Lineage (NCBI taxonomy): Eukaryota > Metazoa > Chordata > Actinopteri > Cichliformes > Cichlidae > Etia > Etia nguti. The sequence continues at coordinate 25,400 of VUQG01028029.1, read as the reverse complement.
GAATGAGAAGTTTACTATCTACTTTAACCTAAATCAAACCTAACCTTACTAACATCATAAGTTTGTATGTATTGTAGCATGGCTGCCCTGTGAAACGAACGCATCTCTAAAATGAATGCATCGAAAACATTTAATCTTTCTGGTTATTGGAAAAAGGTAAAAATCAACACATTTGGACCTGAAATGCTACTAGTAACTCAAAGCTGTCAGACAAATACTATATTGTAAAAAAAAAAAAAAGAGAGAGAGAGAGAGAGAGAGAGAAATATTAGTTTGCATAATACATAAAAATGAAAAACTACCAACATCTTCTACTTGTTGTTGTTATTACTGTAATCTCTAGCTCTCTTCCATGGTGCGTCTTTTGTCCTGTCTTCCTTCCCTTAACCCCAAACAGTTGCTGCAGATGGCTACCCTTTCCTAAACCTGGTTCTGTCGGAGGGAATTTCCTGTTAAATGGGAATTCTTCCTTCTCACTCTCGCCAAGCGCTTGCTCATAGGGGGTCATCTGATTGTTGGTGTTTCTCTGTATTACTGTTGGGTCTTTACAACATGAAGTGCCTTGAGGTGACTGTTGTTGGATTTTGTGTTATATAAATAAACTGGAGTAAAAGAACTGAATTACTTTATTATTAGTGAAAGCATAAATTGTAATAACTGCACAAATGCATAAGCAGACTGTTTTGGATTCAAATCCTAACTTTTACCATCAGTCATCACTGCTTAAAACTGTGCTCATTCAAAAATAGTGAACTTACTTTTTTTGTATTAGTTTTGAATGGCTTATGAATACCAAAGTTCTTTTGTGTGTTTTTACTAAAGATACTAAATATTTTAAAGATATTAACATCACTAACCCTGCTTGTCTTCATTATAATTGGCTGACATCTTACGTGTTTGTGTAGTCCTCTTTAAAAGCAGAGTAATGTTCTTTTTTTCCCTACATGTCTACTGCTTAGTGTATCAATATGTGACTGGAAAAATTTGGTAAATGACAGTGGAATTCGAAGTGGTACTCAATTTATATACAATTTGAAATTGTTCAGAGCTAGCTTTGAGTAAAAAAATATGTGGACTGAAGAATCCAAGAAGCAGTTAAAATGGAAGATTATTTAAAACTATTACTGCACTACTCCAGTCATCTCAAATGTAAACATAACATCAACCCATTCACTTGAAATTATAGGATGACCCCAGCAGAAAGCTGTCTGACAAGTACCCACATACACTACTCTACCATAAGAAAGCCTGTATTCATGAAAACCATGTTTTTCATTTCATATATCATGTATTGCAACAAATGCAAAATCCATAGGGTGAACATCACGTTTTCAGTTTCATCGTGTCAATTTACAGGTTTCTCTCACTGTATAACTTCATCTTTCCCTTTTTTCGCCTCCTTTTTACGATTAAAAAAAGTCAGCCATGACTGCTTGCTGTTAAATGGAAAAAAAAAGGCCAACAGCAGCAAATTGTGCTGATCTTGTTGTAACCTCATGGTTTTTACAGTGCTGCGCAGGGGCTTGATGCAGGAAGTGGGCACATTACTGCACTTCCACGCCCACAGCAACCCCATTCCCTCCCTCCATTACACCAACCCCCCTCCTAACCACCTGTGCTGGTCTCACAGGATGAACCCCCCTCACCCCTAAAGCCTTCTTTCCTCCGCAACACAAACTCCTTTACAGCTGCACGTCTTTGCCAAACCACATACCGAATGTGCTCTGTTGTTTTACACTCCACTGCTTCAACAACATCAATGAAGATTTGGTTTACTGTAAACTGTCTCCAAGTGCAAGCGAGCAGTCGTTAAATAATTGGGCTCCTCCCAAACTCATCTTCTTCTAGAGTTTTCTATACAGACGTCTGCTTAAAGATACCCATGTTCATCAACAATATTTTTTGTACAAAAGAAATTCAGGGTCCAAACCATCATATTGGGACAATAATTTCTGGAAAGATGTTTCTGCTATATTTCTTTTGAAATCATGTCATTTTCTATTCTGTGAGTAGCTGAATAAAATAATTGTTGACATATACGGCAATTAATAAGGAAATCTGTGATGTTAATTAATCAGTTACCAGCTGTTAATCTTCTCTGTATGTGACATAAACCAAAAAAAATAATTCAGTGGTTGGAATATATACTCATAATTTGCTGGCAACAGTTTTCAGTTACATGAAATTGCAGTGCTAATGATTTCCTCTTAAATTTACATTTTGATATAATTCAGTTCACTTTTATTCATATAGGACCAAATCACAAAAACAGTTGCCTCGAGGCGCTTTATATTGTAAGGTCAAGACCCCTATAATAACGTATTAGAATAATACACACAGAATCCTTAAACTATACATAATCTTTTAACCATATATTCATTGTATGGGCAGAAATCTTCAACGATATTTTCTGCGTTGTTACATTGTTGCATTTGCGTAAAGTGACAGGTATTTTATATTGTGCTTTGTGTCAAATTATTATTATTGTTGTTGTTTTTGTGAAGATATATATAAATTATTGAACTGAATTGAACTATATTGCCAACACAGGAATCATTTACATGTTTGAATATAGCCTAAGGTCCTAATGGTTGGTTTATCATCTAACAAATGCCTGTTAGATATGTTTTAATAACATATTCATATCGCAATATTATTCACACTTAGTCCTGAGTATTTATCAGGAACTAGTTTAAGGTTACACCAATAACTGGGCAGAAGGAAGAAAGCAGTGTTGCAGCAGCACTGGCGAGCTTTTCAATGCGTAACCTGTGATGTCAGCGTGTGGAATAAAAGGGTGCTACACAGAACTAAATGACCTCAGGCTTCAGAGAAAAAAGCACACAGCAGCGTTCTTTTGCTAGTGCAGGAGCACGAATAACCAGCCAAAACCAACACGCCTCATTGAGACATCCTTATATTTCTAACCACAAATGTTTGTGGTCAACAGCCAATATCAAATTCAGGAGTGTAGAAGAACCTTTATAGCTGGAAAAAGAATGAGTTAACTCTCATTGTGCAGACTGATTCTTTTCGAGTATATATAAAAGCAAAGCAAGGTCATTTTACTGGATTGATAAAATAAGTATAATTCATTATAATTAACTAGTTTTTTCTGTTAGCCTCTATGTTAACTATTTAGCAGTTCAGCTCAATATCTTAATTTGGTGGAATATTTATTGATGATTAATTTCACAGTTTCAGGCTTAATTAAGTGAGCCAAACTGATGGCAAACATGAAGACCACTTCTGTGCTTCAGTGTTCCCCGGGAGGACTACGAGGGGGCCTAACCCCAGAGAAATTCTCTGTTTACGCTGCCTCATTTTCACCACAAAGTGCTCTAATGTGATACGGTATGCATAGCATTTCTATGGTGGCAGCAGGGGGATGGGCTCTGGGGACCACACAGACAACAGTGCTTACTAAGAATAACCCAAGCAACGCTGAGAAAATCCAGCATTCTTATATGGAGGAGCTGGCCGAGCTAGACGCATCGATATAGACTCTGTTATCGTCACCGAGGTGAATATCCAGACACTGCAAAAGCACTGGATGAGGCTCTCTAGCCGCCATTTTGCCAGTTGGCCCAGGGGAAGAAACACTGTAGCGCACATGTCATTCACATTTAGTGATGCTTGGAAAAAATAAAACAAAGACCACACACAAGTCAGTGGAATTGAAAAACAGAGTGCAAAAGCTTCATCAAAGAGCTTGTTTAAATGTGGAGGCGTGTGTTTCACACGCCACTAGTTATATGTGCGTAAATGAGAATGCGTCAACTGTAACACATAGCTATTTTTATCAAACTATAGGTGCACTCGCAAGTGAAGTCTCTACATGAAAGCAACAAAATGAGACTTCTTTTCCACAAGAAAAGGAAAAAAAGGAAAATTATTTAATAAAATCTAAGAAAAATTGAGAATTGCAATTAAATAAAAGAAAGAAACCTCAGACTTGAAATGTCTGTTTCTTTTTTTCTCCCCAGAAATTTCTACATATCCTTGTAGTTTTTAAATTAAGAACTTTAAAAAATATAACATAGTTTATAAAACTATGTTATATTTGAAAAAACTGCTAAATTATTTTAGGAATCAAGGGGGGAAAAATGTGAATGAAACTAACTTTATGTAAGTGTTACGTCCCTCTGCAACCCGTATTTTCTTAAGGTTACCTGGGCTTCATTGCTAATTAGCCATACTTGGTGAGGTGGGGATAAAGGCATGACTGAGGGTCACTCTGCAGGGACACACACCAGTTTTGTCTTTTTGGGGTACCAATTGTTTTAGCTAAGTTATGATGTCATTTAGAATAAACCTACACTTCTTGAAACTTTAATGTCAGTTTCTTGTTGCTTCTGAGCTGAGTCGTAATGTAAATGGGCATCTGGGGCGTAACAGTAAGTTGGCATTGACTAGTGAACGGTAAATTTTGTCTCATAATCTCAATTTATGTTTAGACTTGTGACAGAGAATGGAACACATGTACACAAGAGAGCTGAGAAAGTAAAACTGTGACAAGAAAATAACAATTTTTTAAACAATTTTCAATTTACCGTTTTACAAAACTATTTAATTGATCAATGATGAAATCAGACTTTTAAGAAAAGGTTAATGGGTTTAAATCTAGGTTTCTTGTTTTTTTTCTCAGATTGGTTTCTGAGATTTAAGATTTCCAGAATTAGGTCAACATGAAAATTAAACTTTAAATATTATTATTATAATTTGAACTTATGCCACTTTAATCAGTTCTTACAAATGCAGATAACACATACAGTACTAGTCAAACGTCTGAAGACTCATCCCTTCATATGAATGCATGACTGTGTCCAAACTTCTGACTGGTACTGTTTAATGGATGCATTATAAATATACTTAGACTTCTCTGTTGGGAAACGTCTTTTAACAGAAATCAGAAAACTTTATTATATTACAACCATTTAACTACATTGAGCCTAATTTTCCCCCCTTGTTCAGAGCACTTCAGTGTTTTCTCTAAAGCGGCTTTCAGCCTCATTCTGATGAGTCACTTGTGCCAGCAGTAACAGTGCTGCACTAATCTAATATAAACAGGTTATGCTAAATGATTTCTTTTTGTTTACTGAATGCCACTTTACATTCTTCTAAACACCAAACCTCCCTCCTTTCCCTTCATTGAATTCCAATTGTATTAGATTCAAATGTGCATCATTATCGAGTTCAACGTGTTTGGAGAGGAAACTTAACGTTCTGAACTTCTGAATGACCAGAGGTTTCATTGAGAGCTCAGAAGGTGAAGTCCTCCACTCAGGGAAGAGGTCATCAAATAGGTGGGTTATTTACATGTCTCCATCATTTCTGACAGGCACACAAATGCACAAACACAAACCAAAACAATCAGAAATCTGACTGTGGTGGTTTGGTTTTGCTAGCTTCTTGGCAAGAGTCAAACACACACAGACAGGCCCTGACTCTGCAGCCGCAGACTAATGGCAGCTGGGGCTGGCTGCATAATGCAATCTGATTTCACACAAGCGATGAGAACACCAGTGCACATCGCTGCTGTGAAAAGAGGGAAAAGAGAAGAAGAATGAGCAACCATGACATGACACGGGGAAAGAAGGGATCACAACAGGGAGAAAAGGAGAGGGAAAACAATAGCTTTTGCTGTAATGTACAGAATCTGAGATTTCTCCAAGCAGTGCTACTCCAGCTATGCCATCACTGGTAGATGCCCAATCACGTGCCTTTGGGAGCGCAATAGGAACATCTTTTGTCTTTTTTCCTAGCCAAGGCAGTGACTTGGGATATTCAACTGAACCGATCAGGGGTACTCAGATACCCTTAGCGGTGCAAAGAAGCCTTTAAAGATGCAAAGAGAGAAGACATGGGACCTGCTGCATACACTATCTGCTTTTTTCTTCGCATAAATCAGAAATAATCCACCTTTAAAGGCTGCTGACATTGTGAATGTGATCACTCCATGTTGTCCTACTCCAGCTGAAATTTCATGAATCAATAACCCACTAGTACTTGGTTCATTTGGAACACAAGCACCTTCTCCAGTCATTTATTTCCAGTCATTTTTTAATTAGCTGAATAGCAGGATGATTACATGTGGCTCAGCAGAAACAATGAGGAGCTAGCCCTGGATGTTTTAGACTGTTTTAGTCTTCAGGATCCCTTCATGGTCACATTACAGGAACTTGTTGTTATGGGATATTTTAGCTGTCGAAGACAATCCTGAGGGACTCGAGCAGATCCCCAGAACAGCATTGTTCACAGTGAGATGTTCTGATATACTACCAGTGAGATGGTCCTATATGTTTTTGAATGGATTTCAGAAGGGCCTTGCATTCTTCATTTGGATGCATATAGAGATAAAAAAAGAGAAAGTATTTAAAAGCTTAAAATAAATCTGGACGCTTTAACCAAAATGGTTTGCACAAAGGTGTAGACAACAGGAATGTTGCTCCCAGTTCAGATTGTTGGAATAAATTCAAAAATCTAGCCATCTGGGGGTTATGGCAAACTAATTCAAATATTCAATTAAACATTTACTATGGTTTAACATGATGATACCAATGTCCTTCTGTTTGCTTTGTATTTGTTTTTGTTATTATTTATTTCCTATTTAGTGCTATGGAAAGGAAGGGATCTTAATATAAAAATTAACTCTGTACCCTTTGATATCTGAATACTCCTAATCCTAACCCCCAAAGCGCCTGTCATTGTAGTGAGCTGACTGTCCATAGGTAATATGCAGAGCTTTTACTAACCCACGTCTACACACTGTACTGTAGCTGTGCACTGTCAGTAGTGGGCAGTACCTGGAACACAACATTTCAGTCTGTCAGAATTCTACCTACATGTCATGTAGCATCATCAACATCAGGCTATATGCTGTTGGCTTTTTGAAGAGGCTGTACACAAATGTGTCTCCTTTTTTTTGGCTCAAACACAGAATTGAGTTTAGGTTCACTTTGTTATCATCAGTGATGTTATTGTCCTCACAATGTTCTTTCAGCTCTTAATCACACTCTCTGAACAATTAAGAAGTACTACATTGTGATGACATAAGCCACCATCTAACCATTAATTATTCTACAGACTCTTTCCAGTCCTTTTGGATTGAATACAAAATTTGATGGAAACAAGAAATACAATAAAACCAGTAACAATTTATCATAAATTACATCTCATCACATGTACAGAAAATATAATACTGAACAGATGACTAGTTTGTACTTTTTGTTCCTATTACAATGTATTATATCATGTAATATCAACCCTGATTAAACAAAAGAAGATGGATGGAGGTTTATGTATTACTTGCAAATTAAAATAGGTAGAAACAAGGCCTGCAGTTACAAGCTACAGCCTGTGCACTCGTTTGACTTTCAAGCTGCAGGTTTTTTTTTTTGGTAATTAAGGAGGCAGAAGAGAGAGGGAAATTCAAAACATGTGATGCAATAACTGTGCAATAATTCAATATTCCTGTTTTACTGTTGTCTGTTGGAATTATAGTGTAATAAGACAATTTGAATTTCGTGTAATGATGCTGCCAAAATGAGAAGAGAGTTTAATAAAAACAAACAAACAAGATATCGTAGTTTTTCATTGCAGTCCTTATCATTTGGTTTTGTAAGGTTGCAGATAATTGATAAGCAATATTGTAATCTTCCAGGTCAATTGTGACTCTACTACTGCTCTGATCTGTCACAGACACCTAGTGTAAGTATATTTTTATATATTGAAAATAAATTGATGCTTATGCAGTGCAACTTATTAGCTGTGGTAAAACTCCTCTGGGCAGTTATTATGAATCATTACTTAAATGTAAGTTGTTTTTTGGGACATAAAAACTACAAATATAGAATCACAAGCTGAATCTGATTAATAATAATAATAATAATAATAATAATAATGGCTTTAAAACTTTGCAAACACTGCCCCATCATAAGGTTTTAAAAAGTTATTTCATCATCTCTGTTGTTATGAAATTTTCCTCTAGATTTCATTCCAGGATCTTTAATTCTTTGGTTCTAATAAAGTCTCTGGTGTTTTCTGAATGCAAAAGCAGAGCCACTGGTTTACACATATCATTCCACATGGTAAGAACACGAGACTAAACGCTGGTCACAGAACAGACCTCAGCTCGAACTGAAAATCTTCTTGCAGTTAATGTTTGTTGAGTAATGTAATAATGAGATTTCTCACTAGTGATCTATTAAACTGACGGCGCTTACAGTAAAATGTGACACGCAATTATGAAAGTGTTATTTTTATGCGATTCGCGTTTCTTGCTTATACTAATGGGCAAAGAAACCAAAGCTTGATGTAAGCTGACAAAGTCACTGTGAGGTTTACAGTATGGACTCCACCCCCTCCCCTCCTCACAGTACACAGAGGACTGCCATGCCTGGGAAAAGAAAGGCAGGGGGCTACTGTAGAGAACAAAGGGTTCCGTGCGTAAAACTGCGCATGAGTGCCACCGCCGTGGACGCGTCGCCAAAGCAGCGCGTTGTCTGTGAAAATGTGAGTTTACGTCAGCTGCCTTTACACCACCAGTGAGATCCTATTAGATCCTATTACCCATGCACCTGCTCTCGGCACAGCTTAAACCCATCCCTGTGGCGGCTGCGTGGAGTCACGGCGTTTCGGGTGTTTCAAAGGAATGAGCAACACATCATGACAAAGGTTCTTGAGCATGATGATGGAGAATCCATCCATGATGCTGCGATCGCTACGGCGTTTGCTTTGCATCAGCACTATCAGACAAAGAGGATGGTATGCTTCCTCGAAATGCTGTATCACCGCATTTATAGCAGCATCACTCCGCTCCCTTATGATTCCAGGCCCCTCCGCTGCCGAGGCAAACACATGGCCATCAAACAATAGTCATGACGAAACAAACACTATTAAGAAAAAGCCCTGCCTGCCTGCACACACGCGTCTCTTTAACGACAGAGGGAAACAATGCAAACGCGAGTGCCTGCAGCCTCCGATATGAAGCCAACTAATCTCACTGTAAACACAAACGAGGCACATTCTAATAAATCTCTTTAAGGTCGTAATGCATGGCAGCATGTGACACTACACTGTTTATATATATATTATCCATGATCTCAAATTTTAAAAAACAAAACAAAAAAACGATTCTCCTTAGAAATGTCCTTTTTTATCGACTGAGGTGCATCTCAGCACATTACTGACTCAAGATTGACTAAGACGCTATTGCAGCATCCCCTCACATGACAATGCAGCCCCGCGCATAAGGGTGAAGTTTGATTTAAAAATGCCTATTTTATATTCTCGAACATGATGGCAGACTAAGAAATATACATATAATAATGAAATATGGGTTCAACGTCAAGCGAGGGACTGACTGTTATAATGTGGATTAATGATAAGGTGTGCTTATTTCAGTTCAGTTTATTTTATTTATATAGCGCCAAATCACAACAGCAGTCGTCCAAATGGCTTTATATTTTAAGGTAAAGACCCTACAGTAATACAATAATTTCACATAGAGTGAAATAAACTGGAATAGCGGTAGTAACAGTTCTAATGAGCTCCACATGAACTAGATGCACACGTATTGAACGAGGAAGGTGTTTAATGACTCTGCATGTGGCAGCTCATCCTGACGGATCACCACCGACTACTTTACCATATTGGATAAAAAAAAACAAAAAGAAAAAAACAACAGTACAGAGGAGCACACAGAGAGCGGTGACTCAAAGCATAACAGGATGCGGTACAGAGTTGTTTCACTCCTGAACCCGCGTTCACACCCCATCACATTACAGGCTTCAATATTCGTACCACGCGCCAGGCTTTCAAGATTTATGCATGCGGTTCTGTTTTTTCCCCCCTATTAATCCGATTTTTTTATGCATCTCAGCGGGGGCTCTGCTGGCTGTAGCCCACTACCACTGCGTCACTTATGCAAGTTTGCGTCTCGGTTATGAGGGCATCAACAATAGACCGAGATTGAACGCTAACAAAAAGAACAGCTAGAGAGCGAGAAAAGGAGAGAGAGAGAGAGAGAGAGAGAGAGCGGGCAGAGAGGAAAAAGACGTGCACGCCAGCTCACCTTTTCCGTCCTATTCTGCTCGTACTCCAGCCCTTTTGTCCGTTTCCCACAAGTTCTTTCACATGATGACTCGGTTTGTCGTTTCCTCAAACCCTCCTGGTTGCAGATGGGTGACTTCTCTCGCTGCCGCAACTCGGTTCTTTGTCACTTACAAGAATGTTAATTTAAAACACACACACAGACACACACACACACTACAGTGTCTGTGATTTTACGATTTGTTGTGTACGTGTGCGCGCGCGCGTGTGTGTGCGTGGTGGTCCTGCACGGCGTGCCGCTCCTTCTCTGCTGTTTGTTACACTCGACTGGAACGCCTACTCTCAGTCGCTACATTGTTGACATTCGCCCGCTGACGTCACTCATCCTCTCATTCACAACATCGTTAGCGCGACGCGGCATTGCGTTGAAGCCGGCGGGAAGCGCGTGCGTAGTCCTTCGAAAGTGCGCAACGGAGCTTGGAGAATCGCACTATTCTGACTTTCTAGCTCAAATCCCTCCCCCTCGCGCTCGCTGGCTTTCTGGACTCCCTCCCTCTCTCCCCTGCACACCATGCTTTCTCCTGGTCGCCCCCGCCCCCCTCGTGAATACAGCGGGAAAATTACGATTAATGATGACACAAGACATTTTTTTCGCATACGAGAACAATTAAAGGGGATGTTTAGCTGACTTATTTTCTGATCACATTAAAAGCAAGATGAGAGAACACTGAAATCTATCTATCTTCTTTTCAAGTGTGGGACTATTTTTTTAAATGTTATTTTTCACACGCTCCTCTGCCATTTTTATTTATTAATGTGTTTTACTTAACTCATTACCTGACACACATTTGCTTTCACTCAATAGCTTCAGCTCACAACTTCCACGTAATTAACGACACAAAAGTCAGTGTGTCAGCATGAAAATATACTTAAAGTGCCCAAAGTAAAAAAAAAAATTAGGCAGATTCAGCCTTTTCAGAATCACATATTTATCTATTATTTATCTATTATTCATTTATTCATTTACTTATAGCTATAATGTTGTTAAATTACTTATACATGGGATAACTTTTAATTCAATTAGAATTTATCTGTACAGCGCCAAACAACAACAACAACAGTTCCCAAAAGACATTTATCTCTAATAACTTATATTAAAAAGACTGATATTTTTAAATGTGGATAATAATAAGTAAGTAAAATGTTAAAATAAATGTTGTGTAACACAAAGCTCACTGGTCACTTCATTAGATACCCGTTTTACTGTTTGTTGAGGTAAATATCTAATCAGCCAATCACATGGCAGACACTGAATGTATTTTGGTGTTGAGATATGATCAAGATGACCTGTTGAGGTTAAAATTGACCATTAAAATGGACAGGAATGGTGACCACACCAGGTGCCACACATGCTAGCTGAGAACAGAAAACTGAGGTAACAGTTCGTAAGGACTTGCTAAAATTGGTTAACAGAAGATTGGAAAAAAATGCTGCCTGCTATATGATTAGTCAGTCTTAAATTGTACTGCAATATTCAGCTCTGGTGATGGTCTTTTGGCATGGTTGATATTTTTTTTGGCTATTTCAATGGCCTTTAGTACCCAGTGAGCATTATTTAAATGCCACAGCCTATACGAGTGCTCTTCCCGACCATAGCCATCCATTTATGACCACAGTCAGAACAAAAAGACATTTGGGATGTAATGTAACAGGAGATTCACATCTTAAAAGTGCCGCCAACAAATCAGCAGCAACTGTGTAATGTTATCATATCATAGAAATACAGTAAAATACCAGTTCATTAAAACCTTACGTCAATAAAGTGGTATAAGAAAAGTTATATTCTATGTCCTGTCATGACAACAGTTTGACAGTACTGTAGCACTCTGGCTAGTGTAAGTCCTTAAAAACAATACGAAATTATGAAAAACAAATGAAAAATGTGTCACCTAAGAAATTCAATATGTTTTTATTCTGTGATCATTTAAACGAATGTTTATAATGCATATGTTTTGTGTGCAGTGTAAAGTGGGTATCTACTAAATAATTTACTACATAAATAAATAAATAGATATAAGGATCTAAGGGATATTGTACAAATGAAGTTCAACCAAGCCAATCTTTCTTCGTATTAGCTGGCTTGAAAAAACCTGAAACTCCAGTTGGAGATAACAGGTATCATTACAATTAAGAGAAAGTTATTAAACCCTCTCTCTTAAGCCGGTAGACCATGCTACTCCAAGGAGGTTTGGCTCAGCATATGAAGCAGGGCATCTACTAATTGTAAAGTTAGTGGTTTGATCCCTGACTAACCCAAAGTGTCCTTAGGAAAGATAATGAACTCTGCTCCTGATGCTCCTGTAGTGTGAATCTGCGAGAGAAAACACTTTGACATAGAAAAAAAATGGGTGAATGAAAAGCACTTTGAATGCTAGAGTAGAAAAGCAGTATATGAGGACCAGTCCATTAACCATTTATTCTTCTTCACACAAAATGACCCTTATTAGTACAGCTTACTCAAATCAGAGACATTATCAGATAGCGGTGAGAAAATGGTGATTGGAAATCTCTAAAGAACATACAACAGTAAAAAGCAATGCTGTTACGAATAAGACAAATAATTAATGCTGCAGAAAATTGTTGCTCTTAGGATTTATCACACATAGTGGTAAAAAGACATTTTAATTCCAGTTATTTATTTTATAGTTGAGTTTACTCTCAGTGCTACTGTTTATTTCGAACACGTGGCTACACATTAGAGCTCTGAAACTTCATCGTGTGACTCATATCTTAAATATAGTTAGTTTCCTGGTAACACATTAGCATTGAAGAAAAAGATTATATAATAGGACTGGCAGAAGACAAAAGAATATCTCTATTTTCTCCTCAAAAAGCTGACAGTGTTATTTCATCTGTTCTTTAAAAACAATTCAGATGTAACCATTCAAGAAGAGACTGCTCTTTTGTTGAATTGCAGTCCACTTTCAATTGGGCCACAGCTTATTACAAAAATTCAATCAACTCCTCACATCTGACACAGAGGAGGTCTTAGAAACCAAAGGGCGTCAGGCTGTGGGGCTGTTGCCAGTTTGCCTTGATGGTGATGAATATGAGTGCTCATATTACTCTTTAAAGAATATATTCTAATATTGTAATATGCACACTCAAACTTGGAGACTGTAATTAGTGCAAAAACCACTTGGTTTTCTCATGAACAGAAATGCAAATGAATGGTGCTTTGTGAGCTGAGTGAAGTTGTGAAATGGGAGTAAGCTGGAGAACTCTGCTCAGCTTAAATTCCTGGAAGGCACTTGCACCCTTTTTGGACAAGTAAACACTCACTGGAGATGTTTTAATTCCTAATGGAAGAAACGTCCCCTGGGGAGTTTGCATGTAATTACGAATTATCATTGTAAAACATACAGTCCCTTCTTTGCGGCAGAATTTACTTGGATATTGGATACTGGATATTCCACTGAGTGGCATTCAGACAGTAGCATTAAACTAACAATCTGAAATTGTCCTGCTCCTGACATAAAAATCACAAAGCCAGCAGTCTTTAAGGTGTTCAGATAAAAGACAGGGAGATATTATATTTTTGTACAGTATGAATAGGGAGGTGGTGATAATAATTCTCCAATGACTGTGAGTTGATTTTATTAATTTTCTTCTAGTATAATTCATAAACAAGAATTTGTAAAAAAAATAAGCCCTGATCATAAACACTGAACATGCAATTAACATGTAGAGAATAATGAAACACAGTCAGAGATGAAACATGGACTGTCTTAATCAAAGGGTATGTCAAGAAACCATCCTTCTGATGATCATAGCTGCAATGACTAGATAAGAAGTACATATTTTTCAAGCTTTCTGCATTAGCACTGAGCCCTGTTTTGTTGATCAGTGACTTTTTTGGGTTTTGGTGCAAGTAAATGAATAAATAAGTAAACTCACTAAATAAAGAAAAAAATCATAAAATTAACATAAAATGTCAAATAAATAATCAAATAAACCCCAAAAACCCCACATACTAAAAGCCACTACATCTACCTAGTTAGGTTTGGAGGAAGATCACATTTAGCACGCATTACTCATAATTTAAAAGTCAAATGTGGAAGAGGAAAATGAGGGCACCCAGAAATAAGGAGCTAAATGACAACTAAAAAGCAAAGAACTAAATGCAGTCTGTCAAAGGGTGATTTTGGGAGTCTAAAGACACTGTTTGACAATGCAGCAGCTAATCCCCCAGATTAGTAAAGATATTCATATTCATGTGAATCTTTGCAGAAACCTTCAGGACATATGAGGATTTTTAGCTCCTATATGCAAAGCTGTGGGCCTTCAAAGCCGGGCCGGGGGCCTTCAGGAGGTGGGAGCAGCCCTGTGTCTAAAGGGTGTTGGAAGATGAGCGTCACGTCTTTGTCTCAGTATGCATTTTTGACAGTCATCCATATGCTCATTCTCTCAATGCATACAGAGTAT
>VUQG01028029.1:0-10842 GCA_015106755.1 Etia nguti | reverse complement strand
GCTCTCTTATGCCTAGACACGCACACACACACACACACACACCCTCACACACACACACACACACACACACACACTGCACACACACACACACACACACACACACACACACACACACACACACACACACACACACACACAGACTGCCATTCCTGCACTCAATGACCTGATCTGTTCAGGACAGGCAGATGATTGAAATGGGTTCGTGGGGAAACTGTGGGAGATTAATGCAGGGATGGTAGTGCAAATGTCTACAATGTACTAGCCTGACCACACAGAACCCACACTGTGGACAAACAATTTAGGAATAATCTAGGAAGTGTAAGTGTTATACCTAATAAAAGCAGCATGCCATTTCTTCATGACAGAAAAAGGAAGGTCCCTGCAGTGATGTGGAGTGAGGGGATCATAGAGGAACCTTTGGAACCCTCGGGCCTGATCCGTATTCCTAAAAAACAGGAATATGGATCAGGCCTTAAGGTAACACGAGCCTGACGGGTCGATCTGTGGGAGCTGCTGTTATGAATGGTGGTTAGCTGGGTCTTTGGGTCCCTCTCAGACTTGCAGCTATTGATGTAATCAAAGGCATTTGGCTTCAAGGCATGCTTGCTGGCTGACAAGAGCACTGCATTTACATCCTTGTGCGTCTGTCTGGACTTGCCCCACTCCTTATCCAGCAAATTCATGGAAGTTCTTTTTGGCTGGCGGTCGTATTTGGGTGACCGCAAAAGCCTGATGAATCACTCAGAAATGAGTCACCCCAGCTCTCGAAGTAATGACTCTTTGACCGACATGTCTTTCGTTCTGAGCAGAGGCTTTTTTTTATGTGCTTTTGGATTTGCTTTGAACACTTTTCTTATGAGTCATTGCTTTGAGTGCATGCAGGACTGTACATGTACCTGTTTTGCTCATAGTGTAAATTTACTGAACTGCTCTAGATACAAACCCTCGACTATATAGCTGGTATTGGATTAAACACTTTATTGAACAAAAAACACAGTTTTTCCAAACTGTCTTGTGTTCTCATTAAATAGTATGGTCATCATGGGTGTTTTCTGCAAACAGGCCCCTGAAGAATCTGACTGCTGATGTCATTTATGTGTGTTTATATGCATCACTAGAACACTTCTGTTATACACCTTTTATTTCCTTCAAATCCAAATCTTTCTGAAACAGCAGATTTTTTTTTCTGGCCTTGCTACTTTAAACTGGAGCAATATGTCCATATAGACTTAGAACAAGCGTGCATGTTCAGTAAAAATTATGTTTTAAGGGTAATTTTTATTTTCATTGTAACATGAATTCAAATTATTTTCCCAAAATGCATTTTAAATATGAAAATCATAACTGACCTCAGTAATGTGAATAAATTATTTACAGCTGCTTTAATGGTCAGTTAAAGGGTAGCTATAAGGACAGTTTTGCAAACAGCCATCATCAAGGAAATTATGTATTATGTTTTATGCAGATCAAGTATGTATTACCTGCCTCTAAGACTTTAGATATTTAAATGGAATTATTGTTTATATCACTAAACCTCTTTGCAGACTTTATGATGTTGAAACAAACCACTTAAATACTCCTGAAGGAAATTTGTTGGCAAATTCTGTAGCGCAAGAGATGAAGCATGTGCCTAAGTTCAGTAAGTAAGACCTGTTTTCACCAATCCGGCTGCTTTACTGGGTGTTTAGTCTATTCTTTACATCCAGTGCTTCTTGACTGCCTTGCCTATCATTCTGTCTTTCAGTCTCTTATTCCTGCTGACTCTTCCCCATCTCCATTGAGTGTAATCATCAAAATAAATTCATTGAATTTTGTTTCTTAGAAAATTTTGTCCAGTTCTTCCAAATTACCTCCCCTCATTAAAAGGCAGTTATATTACATACACCCTACCAGTCATGTTGTTGCAAGCACACAACTTAACTTTGAGTTGTAGGTGGCACTGGTGCCGATAGACTTTCTAGACTCTGTTTCAAATGAGCATGAAAGAAGAGGACATCAGAGGTCAACAAATCCCTAAATTTAAATTTACTTGCCTCCTTCGATGGAATCCTATATCTACACTTTAGGGATCATTTTAGACATACTTAGACACTGAACCTTAAAAAACCACGACTCACTAATTTGAAAACACAAGCACAGCCAATAGTCACAACATAACCAAATACACAACATGCTACAAGACGCACAAGCAGTACTTGTATCTTAGCTCAATACCCAACACTAGCAAGGACTATCTATAAACATCTTAAAGCTAATTTTAAGTGTGCCCTACCTGATTTCATTTGTCTTTCTTTTATGTCTCCTGAAAATAATTATTTTGTCATTTGACGTACATACTTCTTGTCTCTGTATTTGCATCTATTGTGTGTACTGGCAGCGCTATTCAGCATTTAGATGCATACTTCAATAACACACAAAAGGCACAACATAGCACATAATGCAGTTGACGCACTGAGATACAGTTTGCAGGTCTTTCAGTTTCTCCCAAATTAAAAGGTAAAAAATCTGAGCCACCACCAATAACAGGTTGTCAGTGTGTGTTTGTCCACTGTCTATGAGTGTGCATTGCATGCATGCATGTGGGCGGAGAGCTGGAGAGTTCACATGGGTGGGAAGCCAGTTTCTTGCCACATAAACACAACAATTATAGTTTCCCACCATCAAAAATGGGCTTACAAAGTAGAAGTACAACAGTCCGTAGCAAAGCTTTGTTTGCTGGCTGCTTTTCCAATGGTTTGGCAAAATAAGAACTTATAACATAAATCACAGGAAATAATTCAAACAAATTTAATTGCACAAGATTATGTCACAAATTCAAGTTACAAGTTTTCAGATGTTTTTCATGTGAAGTGCGTTGGCAGCCTGCACCTTTGTTCACAACACGCCTGTTAAATATGTTTTGTACATCCTGCAAAAAGCAAAAAGTAACAGCATATTATCTTAAAATCATATTGCCAATTTCTATTTCTGTCACATATTTGCAGTATTAATCAACTTCACGTGCTACTCAGTATCGTTAATCGTGTATTAGCAAGGTGGAAACCACATCCACCAGGTGACGAATAAAAATATAGCGGCATTTAAGGTCCTCTGGCTTTTGCTGCTTCCTAAATTTTTATCTCATACAGATTAATTTCTCATCTGCTGTGTCAACAAACACTGTACTGTGGCCACAACATTAAAAAAAGAAAAACCCTGTGGAATGGAGCCTACAGTATTCATAGGTACATGTAAATGTCTTTTGGACTTTGCTAGGAATTTAGGAGCAAAGCAATATATATACTCTAACTGGCCACATTATTAGATACACCAACCTGTTCAACAGGTTGTTGAGTGGTTCTAAATTATATCTAATAAAAAAAACAAACTTGGGAGCAAACCAGTGGAGGTATGTAGACATGGACAATTTGAATGCTACTTGGTTGTACCAGATAGGCTGGTCTGCATGTTTCAGTAACTGCTCATCTGCTGGATTTTCCCACACAACCATCTCTAGGGTTTACACACAAAGGTGTGAAAAAGAGAAAAGCTCAGCGAACCTTAAAGGAGATGGGCTATAGCAACAGAAGACCACCCTGGGTACCATTCTGTGTACCACTAGAACTGGACAATAGAAGATTGGAAAAAAACATTACCTGGTCTGATGAGTCTTGGTTTGTGATATTTGGAACAGTATGTGAACAGCATGAAAGCATGAATCTTTTCTATCTTATATAAAGCTTTCATTTTAAACTTATTTCTTAAACGGAACTGTTCTGCAGAGTTATCAGATCTTATTACTACCAAGGTATACCTACTAAAGTGGCTAGTGAGTGCAGCTGCCAAGCTTTTATGAACATAAACACCTTAGAATATCAGTCCAGACTAAAAGGAAATACCTTAACAATACCTTGTGTGTTAGTTGTGGAGTAAATAAAAAACCCAGTGGCGAATAAATAAGGTATGCCCTTGTGAGAGTTGTGTGCATGTCTGTGTGTTTTTAAATAAAAGTCCTCTGGCAAGAGGAGTGCTTGTAAGTGTTGTGGGGAATTTGTCTCTGGTTTCCCTCCTGAGATCTATTCTTTTGGTTGTTATAACAGCTTTCAAAGGCACTAAAAAGTCAGTGTAGTGTCGGATTATTATTTCACTAACACCAAATGGCAAAAATAGCCCCCAAAACATACATAGCATCACTTGAATTGAATCTTTCTAGTAGACCATCAGACTTTCTGATCTGGAGAGTAGTCAGTGGCTGGGGTCCTATGACCTTAAGTTTCATGTTTGTTTTATTTTTGTGTTATAAGCACTGCTGCTGTGGTGGTTGATCCAGCGCAGATGATTCTTGATGACAATTTGCTCTTCTGGGTCGTAAACAAAGGTGGTTGATATCCTAGGTGAGCCTCTACAGGGGACACTTGGTGGCTAAAGAGATCATTCAGTTGTGTTCATACTCAGCCAAAGCCAGGTCTACGTGGACTAGTTTAGCTGGACCACACACTGCAGTGCAGCCTCCAGGTCGTGGTTAAGTCTCTCAGTTTGGCTGTTTGACAGTGGAAACCAGAAGAGAGACTTACCTTGTCTCAAAGGAGCAAACTCCTTCCAAACTTGAGAGGTAAACCGCTCAGAGACAAAGTCAGAAACAAAGTAAACAAGTACGCTGTACAGCTGAAAGACATGGTTCATGAGGAGCTGGGAAGATTGGGAAGTGCATTTAAATGTACAGCTTTGGAGAAACAATCGACTACAGTCAGATTGGTGGCCTGTGACAATAGTTAACGGATAAAGTTGGGTATCATCTGCATAGCAATGAAAATGTATGCTATGCCTTTTAATGATACTGCCTAAAGGAAGCATGCATAATGTAAATAGAACAACATCTTTAATACCTTCAGCATGCTCTAATCACTGTAATAAAATATTATGGTCAGTGGTATTGAACGTTGCAATGTGGTGTAGCAGCATAAGCACAGAGATCATTTGCAGCATTCACTAAAGCTGTTTCTGTACTGTAATGAGCTTTAAAACCTGACTGAAACTCTTCAAATAAACCATTCCTCCACACATGATCAATAACCTGTTTTTTTTTTCTCCACAGGTGATGTCTAGGAGAAAAGAAAGTGGACTTTTTGACCAGACTCTGTCATTGTCTGGGTAAGTCTTGGTAGCAGCCTTCCTCCTCTGGGTGGAGACTGGTTGCTCCTTCCTGGCTGGCCATCTGTGGGCATTTTCTCCAGCAGCATATAAGACCTAAGCGCTCAATTAGTCATCGCCTGAGTATCTGCTAAACCATGTTAGTCAGTGGCTTCACAACCTTTTTGCCTAGAGTTTGTGTGAAAACTTACCTGTTTTTTGCTGTTTCCATAGACGGCTCCTGAAATTGGGTTTTTCTCTCGACCATTCCTGCCTTCTTGGACCTAGGTCCCAGCTGCTAGTAAACCCCATCAATCCCGTTGTCATTCACCTGCCTGCCTCCCTGCACTCCGACCCCGAGCTCACCTGGACCTTGGACTTCACCCATCCCCTCTAGCTTCCCTCCATCTGTAACCAAGTAAGGCATCTTAGTTAGCTTTGGAAACCCACAGAATTGCCGCTGGACCACTCTGACTGTGTTCTCCGCTCTTTCAGTGCCCCCGGTTGGTCATAGCTTCCACCCCCCCAGTCTCAGTGATATTGTTGCTTCTAGAGTTTCTTAAGTTTTCAGTTTCATGCCTTAGTTTTTGGAGTAGCATGCCATGACACCACTGCATCAATCTAGAGTAGCTTAGTTCTCTGTTTAATGTCTTAGTTGTGGTAGCATGCAGTGTAAAATAAAGTCATAGTTTCTATTTGGATTTTGTATTTGACCTTGTGGGAGAATAAACTTCTTTGTTCACTTACTAAACTTGCCTCCGGCTTTGGAATCTGCACTTGTGTCCTTCTTAATTCTCTCGGGCCGCTGGGGCGTGACAGACTCTATAACACAATTCCAGAGATTGAGAGAATGCCTGAGAAGAAAAAGAAGAAATTAACTGGTATCCATTTTAAAGAATTCAATTCATTTTTATTGATATAGAGTTGTTGACACCAACAGTTGCCTTAAGGTGCTTTATATTGTAATGTGAAGACCTTTCAACAATACAAAGAAAACTCCAACAATCAGACAACCCCCTATGACCAAGCACTTGGTGACAATGAGAAGGAAAAACTTACTTTTAACATGAGGTTTCTAATGAAAAACCAGGCTCAGGGATGGTCAGCTGAGGAACAAGGATGATGGGCAGGAAGGTAAGTAACTACAGGAGGACAAAGTTGATGAACCATATCATGAAGCTATAGAAAACAGCTGCTGAAGCTAAGCTGAGAAAAGAGGTGATGATCATTGAGCGGCAGTTTGGCTTCATACTAAGAAAGAGCACTACTACAAGAGGTAGAGCAGGTCATCTACACCCCCTAGGCTGCATGCCAAATATCCTTTGGCAAGATATTAACCCTATCCGATCGGTGTGTGAATGTTAGTTAGTAAGCACTTAAAATCATAGAAGAAAGTGCTTGTGTCAATGGGTGAATGTGGCATGATGTATTAAGCGCTTTGAGTACTCCGGAAGAGTAGAAAAGAGCTATATAAGAATCGGTCCATAGAGAAAGCCCAAAGGGATTGCACTGGGGCGGGATTGTATCAGGGATCGGCTCTGACTCCCTTTTGTTTGTGATGGTGATAGATGACAAAAGATCTGTTGTTGATGTTGTTTTACAGATAACATTGAGATCTGTAGTGAGATTGAGGAGCAGGTGGAAGAGTCTGGAGAGGTGGAGGTATGTTGTGGAGAGTAGGAATGAAAGTCAGTAGAACCAAGACAGAATACCTGTGTGTGCATGAGAGGGAGACAGGTGGAAATATGAACATGCAAATAGCAGAGATAGGGAGTTTAAATACATAGTGTAAATGGACTGGTTCTTATATAGCCATCCAAAGCAACGGACATGTACAAGACAAGTAAAGAAGAGAGGGGAGGCAGGATGGAGTAGCTAGAGATAAGTGTCGGAAGTGATTTGTGACAGAAGGATAGTATAAAGTATGGTTTGAAGAACTGACAAAAAAACAGGATGCTGACCTGGAGAGAGACAACTTAGTTTGAGTGGTTTGAAGACAAAGTTAGAGAGACAAGGTTAAGATTGACATGTGACATGTAACACTGTGACATATCACTGTATCTCTTCTGCACATATCAGTGACATGTGAATAGTGGATATCAACGAAAAAATATGTTGAAGATGGAGCTGCCGGGAGGAAAATGGGAAGACCTCAGAGGAGGTTCATGGATGCAGTGAAGAAAGACATAGAGGGTTGGTGTGAAAGAAGTGGCAGATAATCTACTGTGACCCCTAAAGGAAGGAGCTAAAAGATGATGATGATAATTATTATTGTTCTTATTATGAACAGTGTCTTTATTGAGCATAGATTAAAACTGAGGGGACACTTGTTAGGGGTGTCCATGGCAGTGCCAGTTCATTAATTGAAAGCAAAGCATTTTGCATTACTTTTAACAGTATAGTATCCAAAACAGACCTATGCACAATGAATAAAAAGCTTAGCATCTGGCAGTTTATTTTAGGAGCCCGGTTAGTAGATGCAGACATGACTGACTCTCTTTCTCAATGCAGTAAATAGAAGCTTAGGATCTGCCAATTCTGGAGGCTGTTTACACGGGAAGCGGACCTGGATCTAAATAAGCCGCTTGTCCTGAAGTCTAAACAGGTGAAATCCTTTAAGACGGCCCAGTCACTGGGTGACAGTCCCCTGTCTGTCAGCACTCTTACTCAGGCTGCAGAAGAGCAGAGTAAACAAACAAGAGGGAATGGTTTGTGAGAGATGAGTCATCAGTTCTGGGCTGCCTGCACCTTCTCTGTGCTTTCTGTGTGCCTCAGTCTGCTCAACATCCGCTCCCCTGAAGGCCTTCGTCACCACAGGCATACTCCAGCAATTACCTTCTCGCCCACACACTGTCAGTCACATGGACTGTAATAACAGGCTGTTGCCAGCACTCTGCAGCTCAGCCCGACACCCCCCCCCTCCGAACACACACAAACACACACATATGTGTGTACCAGTGAGAGAGTGGATAGTGGATACATGATATGTTGCTTAAAACAGTGAAGTCATTGAGTGGTCCAGCAGCTTTATTTCATCTTTTTTTTCATTATTTTAAAATGTCAGATCACTTTCTCAAGAATTGGTGGAAACAAACAGAGCTACAAGTAGAGTGAATTTTGTTCTCATTTTTATGGAATATTAGCTTTTTGCTAACATGATCACTATGACAACTTTACACCTGGACAGAAAAACTGCTATCGTTAAAAAACAAAACATCTACCTTACAGCAGCTTTAAATGTTTCTGTGCATTTTATTCTGGTAAATAAGTTGCATAGTAAATAACACTACCATTTCTAATGAACTGACCCCTGCTATCACAAATACAAACATTCCCAGAAGACTGAAATTTACATTTTAGGACTACAGCTTCATGGGACAGTGTAATAGTTCTGGACAAGTTCTTTGGTATTATGTTGATATGTCAGTGATGTATTATACTGTATCTTAGCATGCATCACTGACATGCTTCCCATGATGCATTGGGTGTTTCTTCTTCACTCACAATGTGTTAATAGACCTCTCTGCACTGAATCATACTTGTTATTAATCTCTGGCTCTCTTCCACAGTATGTCTTTTATCCTGTCTTCCTTCTCTCACCCCGACCGGTCGCGGCAGATGGCCACCCCTCCCTGAGCCTGGTTCTTCCTGTTAAAAGGGAGTTTTTCCTTCCCACTGTCGCCAAAGTGCTTGTTCATAGGGGGTCATATGATTGTTGGGTTTTTCTCTGTATGTATTATTGTAGGGTCTACCTTATAATATAAAGCGCCTTGAGGCAACTGTTGTTGCGATTCGGTGCTGTATAAATAAAACTGAATTGAATTGAATATCTCCAAGAGTCCATACAACACAATGATTTGCACATTTCTGGCTCACATGTGTTTGCCAATTTTAAATTATTGCACAGAGTCCTGACCTCAACCCAATAGAACAGCTTTGGGATGAATTACAGTGGAGACTGCAAGAAAGACCTTCTGGTCCAACATCAGTGTGTCACCTCACAAATGTGCATCCAAGAAAGATTCTCAAGTATGAAGAGGTGAACAGCACCTACACACCTACTGGCTGGATAAGCTAACTGCACAAATGAACTAGCAGCTAACTGATGAGACGCACCTGGCACGACTAACTGAAGGCTGGACAGTACTGATCCCCAAGGATCCCCAGAAGGGACCGGTCCCATCCAACTACTGGCCAGTAACCTGCCTCAGCACAACATGAAAGCTCCTGTCAGGCATGATAGCGGCTAAGATGAGAGAATAGGAGACAAAACATCATCCACCCTGGTCCTGAATACAGTGCTCTTTTCACACTATTCACCAACAACTGCACAGCTATCCGCTCCTCAAACACGGTTCTGAAGTTTGCAGACGACACCACCGTAGTGCGTCCTATAACAAACAATGATGAGATCCTCTACAGGGAGGAGATCCAGCACCTGTCCCAGTAGTGTTTACTGAACAATCTGGTGCTTAACACTAGCAAGACCAGGGAGGTCATAGTAGACTACAGGAGGTTCAGGAGGACAAAGCAGTCACCTGTCCTCATTCAAGGGGAGGTGGTGGAATGTGTGGATAACATCAAATTCCAGATCTGACTTGGCCACTGAACACCTCCTTTCTGGTGAGGAAGGCTCAACAAAGACTCTTCTTCATCAGGAAACTGACAAGGGCTGGACTCTCCCCCCAGTTGCTCAGAACTTTTACAGAGCTGTGATCGAGAACATCCTCTGCCACAGTACGACTGTGGTATGGCAGCTGCACGGTCCAGGACAAAAAAGACTTGGCACAGGTGGTGAAAACTGCCCAGCGGATTGTTGGGGGCCAGCTAACACACCTCAATTCAGTACAGGCTGGCAGACTGCTAAGGAAGGCCAGTCACATTGCTGCTGACCCCACTCACCTGGGACACAAACTGTTCATACCGCTGCCATCTCGGAAACGGTACAGACACATAAAGACCAGCACCGCCCGGCTAAGAAGCAGCTTTTTCCCAAGAGCTGTGAAAGCCATCCAGCAGTGAGAGCCCCTCCCTAGGCTCCCCTGCAGACACACTCACATCCAGTCACTATACTCTAAAGACTGCTAAGACTTCTGCATTTATGTTTTATAATTTTATATCCTTTTTATGCCCTTTTAACTTATTAATTTATTTATCTTTTTTGTATTTTCTTTATTACCGAGGGCTACACTGTAATTTTTGTTATGTTCTACAGTGGCTTGCAAAAGTATTCGGCCCCCTTGAAATTTTCCACATTTTGTCACATTACAGCCACAAACATTAATCAATTTTATTGGAATTCCACGTGAAAGACCAATACAAAGTGGTGTACACTTGAGAAGTGGAACGAAAATCATACATGATTCCAAACATTTTTTACAAATAAATAACTGAAAAGTGGGGTGTGCGTAATTATTCAGCCCCCTGAGTCAATACTTTGTAGAACCACCTTTTGCTGCAATTACAGCTGCCAGTCTTTTCGGGTATGTCTCTACCAGCTTTGCACATCTACAGACTGAAATCCTTGCCCATTCTTCTTTGCAAAACAGCTCCAGCTCAGTCAGATTAGATGGACAGCGTTTGTGAACAGCAGTTTTCAGATCTTGCCACAGATTCTCGATCGGATTTAGATCTGGACTCTGACTGGGCCATTCTAACACATGGATATGTTTTGTTTTAAACCATTCCATCGTTGTCCTGGCTTTATGTTTAGGGTCGTTGTACTGCTGGAAG
>VUQG01028017.1:27698-41608 GCA_015106755.1 Etia nguti | reverse complement strand
ACCCTGGGATCCTATGCCAGTCATCTTTCCTTTACTGTCAGAAACCTTGGAGTAGTGCTGGATAGTTCCCTCAAATTAGACAAGCAAGTGGCTGCAGTGGTGAAAACCAGTTTTTATCAACTACAGCAAATTTCCAAAGCAACGCCCTACTTACGACATAACGACCTTGAAAAGCTCATTCATGCTCTTGTTACTTCGAGATTGGACTACTGTAATTCTCTTTATTTAGGCCTCCAACTTTCCCTCATCCAACGCCTACAACTAGTCCAGAATGCCGCAGCATGTCTTTTAAGCGGCACCAGAAGACATGACCATATCACACCCATCCTCGCCAATCTTCATTGGCTCCCTGTCAAATACCGTATTGTTTTTAAAATCCTTTTATACACTTTTAAAATTTTAAATAACCTGGCACCCAGCTACTTAATTGACCTCCTTGACCTATACGTCCCCAAGAGAGCACTTAGATCCTCGAACCAGGGGCTCTTAGTGCAACCAATGTCTCGACGGAAGACTAGGGGGGATCGTGCTTTTGCTTTTGCCGCACCGAAACTTTGGAACAGCTTGCCGATTTATGCCCGTGCGTCGGAATCCATCCAATCCTTAAATCACGTTTAAAAACCCACCTGTTTAAGCTAGCCTTCCAAACAAATTAGATCTTAACTTTTCCCCGGTTCATGCTTGTTGCCACGCCACCATCTGATGACTGTATTTTCTTTGCCGATAACTGTATTTTTGCTCCTTATTGTTGTAACCCGCAAAGGCGGTTTGTCTGTGAAGCACTTTGATGTACCTGGGTCTTTTAAATGTGCTATAGAAATAAAATTGAAACTGAAACTGAAACAAGTAAGCCTGTAGTTCGAGAGCTAATTGCTATTATAGGGTGATATGGTACTATAAGGTCATTAAGATAAGATGGTGCCTGATTATTCAAGATCTTGTATGTGAGGAGCAGGATTTTGAATTCAATTCTGGATTTAATAGGGAGCCAATGAACTGAAGTCAACATAGGAGAAATATGCTCTCTCTCTTTCGAGTCCCTGTCAGTACTCTTGCTGCAGCATTTTGCATTACCTGAAGGCTTTTCAGGGAGTTTTTAGGACATCCTGATAATAACGAATTACAATAGTTCAGCCTAGAAGTAATAAATGTATGAACTAGTTTTTCAGTGTCACTCTGAGACAGAATATTTCTAATTTTAGATATATTGTGCAAATGGAAGAACACAGTGTTTGTTTGTTTTATATTTGCATTAAAGGACATATCCTGGTCAAAAATCACTCCAAGGTTCCTCACAGTGTTACTGGAGGCCAAGGTAATGCCATCTGGAGTAAGAATCTGGTTAGATACCATATTCCTAGGAATTTTCAGGTAAGAGTACAATAAGCTCAGTTTTATCTGAATTTAGAAGCAGAAAATTAGAGGTCATCCAGTTCTTTATGTCGTTAAGACATTCCTGCAGTTTAACCAATTGGTGTGTGTTATCTGGCTTCATGGATAGATAAAGTTGTGTGTCATCTGCATAGCAGTGAAAATGTATGCTATGCCTTCTGATGATACTGCCTAAGGGAAGCATGTATAATGTAAACAGAATTGGTCCTAGCATGGAACCCTGTGGAACTCCACTCTCCATTTACATGAACAAATTAGAGTCTATCAGACAGATATGATACAAACCACTGCAGCGCATTACCTGTTATAGCTACAGCATGCTCTAACTGCTCTAATAGGGTATTATGGTCAAAAGTATTGAACACTGCACTTGAGGTCTAGCAGGACAAGCACAGAGATGAGTCCACTGTCAGAGGCCAAAAAAAGATCATGAGTAACCGTCACTAAAGCTGTTTCTATGCTGTGATGGGCTCTGAAACCTGACTGAAACTCTTCAAATAAGCCATTCCTCTGCAGATGATCCATTAGCTGTTTCACAACTACTCTTTCAAGAATGTTTGAGATGAAAGGAAGGTTGGAGATTGGCCTATAAGTAGCTAAGACATCTGGGTCTTTTTAAGTAATGGTTTAACTACTGCCAACTTGAAGACTTGTGGCACATAGCCACATTAGAGATTATTAGACATAGGTTGATCATTTTCAAGATTCAAGCATTAATTAATGGTAGGACTTTTTTTGAGCAGTCTTGTAGGAATGGGGTCCAAAAAGGCACGTTGATGGTTTGGAGGAAGTAATTACTAAAGTTTACTCATAAAGATCAATTGGAGAAAAAGACTCTAAATGAATATCAATGGTACTGAAAGTAGCTGTAGATAATGTTAATGTTACATCTGTGAGATGATTATGAGTCATTTTTTTCTCTAATGGTTAAAATTTTATTTTGCAAACTAACATTCAAAGAATCTAAGTTCATAAGGTCATTACTAGTTAATGTTAAAGAAATAGTTGGCTCAACAGAGTTTTGACTTTTTGTCAGCCTGGCTACAGTGCTGAAGAGAAACCTAGGGTTGTTCCCATTTCTTCAATCAGTGATGAATAGTAAGATGTTCTAGCTTTACGGAGGTTTTTTTTTAAAGCAGCAAACTATTTTTCAAGGCTAAATGGTGATATTCTAAATTTGTAAAACACAATTTCCTCTCCAGCTTACTTAATAGAAAAAGAAGTGAAAATGCCGCACACATTTGCCTTGTGGTTGTGGTGGCGGTGTTTGCTCACACTTTTATCCCACAGCATTGTGCAGAAGTCCCAGTGCTATCTGTGCTGCTATGATTACACTCTGTAGTAATGACACTGATGTTTTCAAGTGTTCCAGATAATAAAGCAGCTGTTTTTGTTAATGAGTAGAGCTGAGAAGTGAGTATTT
This sequence comes from Etia nguti, assembly GCA_015106755.1. Lineage (NCBI taxonomy): Eukaryota > Metazoa > Chordata > Actinopteri > Cichliformes > Cichlidae > Etia > Etia nguti. Next base: position 38,793 of record VUQG01028017.1, on the reverse strand, counting down.
TGAAAGTCTGCTTCACTTTTAGTTGTAGCCTGGAGTAAGTGTTTCCTGCCAGGACTTTTAAGTTTAAAATCATGTGTCACAGCCTGTGTTGTGAAACTCCTGTTGAGGTTTATATTTAGCAGCCTACATGCTGCCCGGGTAGTGGTGATCTATCTGCAGGTGGCAGGGATACCAGAGAAATGTGTGGAAATACGCTTTTATTGGCTATTCTTTTCTCTTCCTTTGTTTTAATGAAACAGTTCACATTAACACAACCTGAAAGAATACGGTACATAGAATAGGATATGTGCTTAAATGTGCTATATAAAAAAAACCACTAGACTTTAACCTGCACAATTACCTCTGCCAAGAAGGGTATGTTTTTGGTAGCATTTTTTGTACGCAAGTGTCATTCTGTCTGTAAACACAACAGCTCGAAAAGTTCCATACACCGATGACTTAAAGGTCAACATAATTTATTCGTAGAAAATTGTCAAAAAGCCTTATAACTTAGAAACTACAATTCTTACAAGTGTGATGTGTATTCTCAATATATAGAAAATACCATATAAAGATTTTAAATATCATGTCACGTTTGACTTTTGACCTCACTTTTACATTTCACTACTTTAAAAAAAAAAAAATGACACCAAAATGTGTTATATCTCTAAAGAAAGTATTCTCAAGACTGACAATGAGCTGCGTAGTTAGTTAGAAATACACTACAGTATGATATTATATAATAATCTAAGTTATTCATGTCCATTTACTTACATATCAATACCTTTTATCCATTACCTGGTCCTAGATAATGTTTGTGTACACAAACCTCTGTCATGCTACCCTTAGCTGATTTTTACTGCACTACAAACTCCTTGAAGAACAGAGAAGCCAAAATGAATAAATGCAAAATACAATACTGTTCCTTTAAAAGGGGATGCTGCTCAGAGAATGAGTTGCCCTGGTGGAGGTTTGCATCAAAATTTCAAAATTTTAGACTTGGCATTAATGAGATGTCCCTCACCGTCCCACACAAACACACTCTTTGCCCCAGATTTAGTTTGTTGCAAAAATTGTTCCCTCAATTTCTGATACAGGATTACTCAGCAGACAATAAAAGGCAACAGTTTATTATAACTGATATGGTAACATGTTGTAATAACCATTGCTAATAAACAGAAAACTGAATATTTCGTGAACTAAGAATATTTTGGCACTCACTAATGCTTATTGTACATTAATGTGTTTAAATGTAGTTGTCAAACACACATATATTTCATGTAGATATACAGGGCTGCAGAGCAGATGTAACCATGTGACCTTACTAAAATCAGCTTCGACTTTACTCTACATAATACTGGACCGATTATTATTTTATTGCTTGCCAACAGTAAAATTACAAGGTGTGGTTACCAGCTCCATGCGTCTGCGGCTGCTCTCCTGCTCTGCCTGGCTCAGCTCCTCCATCTCCAGTCTCAGGTCCTGCACACGCCGCTGGTAGTAGCGGGCATTCTCTCTCTCCCGAGCCTCGGCCTGTGCGCTCTGCTCCAGCTCCTCTCCCAGACGAACCACGCTGTCCCTCAACCGCAGCACCAGCACCTGTGGGAGACGTAGGAGCTGCAGTCATGTTCTCGCATGGTAACAAGTGTAGAGGAATCAACCGAGCTTACCTCAAACCTCTTCACTTGCCCTTTCTGAAACTCTAATTTATTTTCCAGGTCACGTACACGTGCCTCCTGTTTACTGACAATGCTGCGCCCCACAGTGGACGATTCCAGGAACTGCACCCTCGACACACACTGCTGGAGCTGAGTTGCAAGCCAAAAACATTTGGAGAATCAAGTAATGTGCAGATATATCAGAGAAGCGTGAATGTGCTCCACCTGAAGCTGGCAGTACATTCAGACTTGCATCAAGCATGTTAAATGTTCCATGCATCCATTACAACCTCATCCCAGCTAATTTCAGAAGCACAATTTGTTCATTAACCCCCAAGTGCTCCTTTTAATTTCTGATTGTCAAAGCAAAGATACCTCTTCTTGCAGAGATTGTTTCTGTTTCTTCAACTCCTCCAGTTCAGCTTGTAGCTCTCTGATCTGGGCAATATCACTGGAGGACTGAAAGGAACAAAGCAAGAGAAAGTCACCTGAAGTGAATGATGACTTAGGTCATCTATAGGATTTGAAAGACTAAAGCTAAAAAGCAGTACCTGCGCAATGAGTGCTTTGTGTTTCTTCATAAGTTCATTTAGGTCTTCCTGATCCTCTTCGAGCCTCTTCAACAGGTCCACCTTCTCCTGCTGCAGCAGGGCTAAGTTTTCATCCACCTGCACTCAGGAAGACAAAAACATAAGTGGATTAGTATTACGTAAATTAGCGGTCCCCAACCCCCGGGCCGCAGACCGGTAGCAGTCTGTGAATCGTTTGGTTCCCGGGCCGCGAGAGTTGAGGTTCGGGTCTGAAATTTATGGTTTTCAGGGTTTCTATCGGGTTTTTTTTTATCGTTTTTATCGTTAACTTGGTTTCCCTGGGTCTTATCCCTTTTGTTATGAATAAATCTTCTTTTTTTGGTACCGGTACTGGTTTTATTTTGTTGTATTTATCCGCAACACCTTAAATGCCGGTCCATTAAAATATTGTCGGACATAAACTGGTCCATGGCACAAAAAAGGTTGGGGACCGCTGACGTAAATGAAGCTAAGACAAGAGGACAAACTGTCTGTGTCTAAAGTTACTCTCTAAGCTATTTTCTACATGATTTATGATTAAATATTCAGCATTTATTATTATTCATGGGTCACATGTCTGCAGATTCACCAATAAAATAAAACTCTCACCACACTCTTCTGCTTGCAGATGTTTTCTAGCTCAGCCTGATTGTTGTCCAGCTCCTGGGAGAGAGTCGCCTGAATGCTCTCAGCCTCAAGTCGCCTCGCTTCGCTCTCCTCAAGCTAAATGGAGACATGGAAAGTGTTTCTCAAGCAGAGCAGCAGGTGACACCAGAGCAGGTTTGTCAAGGTGAAGGGGAATGTAAAAGTGGGCGTACCTGGAAGTGCAGACGCTCTATGTGGTCTTTACTGCCGTTGGGTAGGTTCTGGCCTGAGCTTTCCATAGTAGCAAGAAGCAGCTGGGCATCAGCCAGGAGGGCGTGTGTTCTCTTTAGATCTCTCCTTAGCTTCTTCTCTACATCAAAGTCTCTGTGTCCCACCTGTAAGGTGTAACACCTTAGAATAATGCTCTTCTAAATGAATAACTGAATTAGTAAAAGTAACTCTATCCTATCTTTGATAAGTTCCAGGCACAAGTTCATCGACATCACAGCACATCACCGTGAGCTCAAAGTTAGAAATAATATTCAGATTATTGAAACAGGGTGATTTTTACTAGTTTTGCACACTCACAAGTAGTTTTCATTGGGCATCATTCATATTCTATATGTATTTTTGTGCTTCTCTTTCAATGAGGTTCACTGTGAGTTGATCCTTCAGTTTCCTTTGTTTTAATTCAAATCTGCTTAATGTCTTAATACTGCTATGCTGGTGATGCACTGCTTTACTTTTCTTTTAAACCTAACACTCTTAAATGACCTTAAAAAGTGTTAAGTACAACTACAATTCTAATAATGTTGGGACACTGTAAAATATAAATATGCAATGCAATGTCTTGATGCATGCTCAATTATCCAGGTAAGGAAATAAAAAAAAATTGATTCTGTTCATCTCAACATTGTGTTTTCAGTGGGAGAAATGTTTTGTCACTCATCAAAGCGACGTCTTCAGTCTCAGCTGAATGCAGGTTTCCCCAACCTTATAAACAGTACATTTGCAAATGTCATGACCATTGATCAACAACCAATGTGGTTTCTCCCACTGAATTTTTTGGGATGCAATGTAATAATTTGTCAATTTCATAAACCCATATTTTAACCATAATAGAACAGAAAACATGTTAAAAGGTACATTTCCTCAAACTGTGATAATTTAACCCTTAGATGCACACGTGGGGTCATTTGGTTGTTATTCTCCAAAATCTTTAAAATGAAAATTTGTAATATATTCATATTCCAGGTAATCCTCATAAAACATGTTTGTGACATGAGGCTATTTGCATTTTTGTTTATTTTTTCATTAATTTTTAAAAAATTGCAGTTTTTGTATCACTACCATAAGTGGGGTCAAAAATGACCCCAAGCAGTTCCTATGGAATCTTCTATGAACCTTTAATTCTTAGCAACTTTGACTGTCCCACTTACACATTTGATGGACCAGGAATTCATTTTTACACAGCAACATACATGTAAGTATTATCTCCATTTATGAACTTATTTTTCATTGACAGATTATAAAGTGTGATCAAATTAGTGATCAAATGTGTGAAATGTGTGATCAGATTAGCCTACTTTGTTGTTAGCTAACAGTTTTGTATTTAGGTAGGTAGCAAAGTATTTTGTTAGCCAACAGTAGCCAACAGTATTGTTGGCTAACACACACACACACACACACTTTGTACCTGACCGAGCTAACTCAAAATTAGGATAATGTTATATTGGCTAGTTTTTTAATATGATTTATAGTTTTCTGTGCATTTCAAACATTGTCCTTTCTAATGTTTTTTTTTTTTTTTAATCTAAAGTAACATGGCTGCTATGAGGCCAGCTAGGATCCCTTTGGACCTTGCCCTACAAATGATCCAGGACGGATGGGATGAAGAGCCCATCAGAGGCATTGCCTCAGAATCTGACATCTCAGATATAGAGGACCCAGACTATTGCCCCCTCTCTGAACAAGGCCAGTCAGATACAGAGGAGTGCTATGAAGAGGAAATGGATATTGTGTCCAACAGAACGAGCCGCAAGGGCTCTTACTGGGCAGAGTTACCTCCCAGCCAGGCTAAAACACACACAATATTCTGAATAGTCGGCCAGGGCTTGCACCTGAGTTTAGTACCGTCTCCCCAATAGATGCATGGAAGCTGTTCATGTCTGATAATATAATAGAAGAGGTGCTGACATGCACAAACATGGAGGCACGAAGAGTAGCCACAGACAGGGGAAAAGAGTGGAAAAATGTAACCAAACATGAGCTCATGGCCTTCATTGGATTGACCATTCTTGCAGGAAGTGAGAAAAACTGGGACGTACCAGTCCGTGTGTTTTTTGGGAGTCCTCTGCATAACCCATTGTACAAAGCCACTATGTCAATTCGAAGATTTGAAGATATTCGCTGTTTCTTACGCTTTGATGACAACAGGACCAGAGCCTACCGACTGAAAACAAACCACATGGCAGCTTTCCGCTACATATATGACCTGTTCCTGGTCAACTGCAGGCAGAAATTCATCCCTAGTGATTGTGTTACAGTGGATGAACAACTTGTGCCTTTCAGAGAGCTTCTGCAGTATATGGCGAGCAAGCCAGTCACAGCCAGAAGCAAGTAGTTTGTGACAGCTGCACACAGTGAGAGGAGATAAGATGTTTGTGTGTGTACATATGCGTGCACATTGTTATGGTCTCCGGACCTGTTTAATGTTCTCTGTTCGTCCTCCAGACATAGGGCACACAAACATGTTTTGACACCTGATTGACCTGATTGATTGATTGTTAAGTGCTAAATTGTGAATGAAAAGTAAAAAATGTCAAAAATTTAATTACTCTTTTGTTTGAACTAAATATATTATCTTAACCAAAATGAGAGAAATGTCTTTAGTTTATTACAAAAATGCATTGATTTTGTGGAAGAGTGGGGTAGTGATACAAAAACTGCAATTTCTTAAAATTAATGAAAAAATAAATAAAAATGCAAATGGCCTCATGTCACAAACATGTTTTATGAGGAATACCTGGAATATGAAAATATTACAAGTCTTCGTTTTAAAGATTTTGAAGAATAACAACTGAGTTTATTGCAAAACGCATTGCTTTTATTTGGGGTCATTTTGACCCATTTTTGACCTGACATCTCTGAGCTCATGAACAATTGTTTAGTTTTGTTTTTTCAAAGATATATGGTCCTCACACAACAGCCACTGCAAACATATGATTTTTAAAATACAATGTTGGACATTAAACAGAATATGAAGTATTTCAAATGAGCTCAACCTTAAACATATGCAGCAGTAATATTAATCATTTCACACTGATGGGTAACATTATTATTTTTACTTTTGATCTCTGGACAATTTTCCAGTAATACAGTTGTATGTGTACTGAGTTGTTATCATGATGTTTGTAAATATTTTATTGGCAATGTAGTAGATATTCAACTATAGTAGTAATAATATTTTACAATTCTTCAGCCAGGAAGGAGTGCAGAAAGGTGAAGATGTCAATTATAGAGTGCAGACAAGCAGTGTGTGTGTGTGTGTGTGTGTGTGTGTGTGTGTCTGTGTGTGTGTTGTACCTGGTCACACAGAGTTGCAATGAGTCCTTCCAAGTCGTGCTTCTCATGAATCACCATCTGTTTCTCCTCATACTCCTGCTCCAGTTGCATTTCCAACTGCTTCAGCTACACACACATAGACACACACACACACAATGATTTTTTTGTAAGTGTCATGTGATTCTGATTCAGTTTGTGATATTCATGGGGAGCTTGATGGGATTAAGTAGCATCCCTGCGTTTTGTAGATGATGTAGCTTTGTTGGCTTCATCAGAGCATGACCTTAGGCATACAGTGGTCCAGTTCACAGCCAAGTGTGATGTTTTGTGAGTTCAGTATACCTTACAGTTTCCACGAGCAACTATTGATCCTGTAATAAAGGTTAACTATGTTAAATAGTTAGCCACTAAGAGCTTTGCTTACTTGCTTTTACAGCTAATGCTGCTGGAAGAGGGCTTACAAAAATTTCAGAAGCTTCTTTTGCCCTGTGTATAGGCCCTGAGTTCAGGTTTGTGTGGAAGAAGTCTTTATCATCTCTCCCAAAAGTCCTAATATGATGCTGAGGACAAGGCTTTTCTTACCAGGAATGATGATGTCAGCGCCTAAAGCAGAATTACTGCTCTGTAATATTTATGTGGTAATCTTTCCCATGTGGCTTGACTAATACTATACTGGCTGCCACAGAAACTAAATTATTGACAGGATGTTGTCTTGATGGCTTTGTTGAGGATGCCTGTAAAAAATATTGTGCTTGTGAACAGACTCAAACTACCAACCTTCTGATCAGTAGATGACCTGCTCTACCTCCAGAGCTACAGCCAACCTTGCTGCTTTTATACGAGTGAGGCTATAGAGTTAAGTGTTGGCAAAAATGAACTTTCTTTTTCAATTTGATTATCTCTGACAAAAATACTGTGCATATAATTCAAAAATATTATATAATACTAGATTTATTTTTTTTTAAAACTGCAGTCGCAGAAAATCTCAAACTGCTGTCTTTGAAATCCCTGTGTCCTCTGACAATCAAATACACATGATACCTTCATTCATACTTAGTGATCTATGACATATCGCAATGAAAATGCTCATTTTAAAGAATCTCTAATTTTAAGATCTGCTGGCAAAACTTCAACGAACTGCATGTATGTGATGAGCTTTATCCAACCTTGAAGTCATGGGGTTTTGTTGTTATCAAAAAATATGTGTTTTTTTATGTGTGTATGTTAAAATGATTGGTTGTGGAACAGTCATCTTGTAAGTGTATTTGTTAAACCCACTCGTCTCTGAGAGGACTTGTGGACATCCTCTAACTCCTCTTCTTTATCTTCCAACTCCTTCTGATGGATCTGCTTCATCCTTTCCATCTCTATCTCAAACCGCATATGGATCTAAAGGACACAGACAAAGACAACGGTGAGGGAAGAAGCAGCAGGGACAGCAATATATTTCAGTCTGTGTGCACTGTATCACCTGTTGCTGCTGCTGTATTTTGGCAGTGAGCTTGGTGATTTCCTCTGCTCTCTCATTGACCTGGCTCTCTAGGAGGCGAAGCTGCTTCTTGAGGGCAGGCAGTGACTCTGAGGCAAGGTCAACAGGTAGGCTGAGGTCACGGATCTGAGCACACAGGTCTTCCTTCTGCTTCTGCAGACGGCTAACCTCTGACTGGCTTTCCTGCACACACCCACACAACACTGGAGTTTCTGACTTTAAGACATTTAATTCTTATGCTCCTTTACAGATTTCATCTTTGTCCACTGGTCAGTGCAACATCTTGGAAGTTGGCGCAGGTTAGTCAGCATGAGCTAGCTCAAGGAGGTTTGGCAGGTTTTGCAATTTGGGATATGATCCGAAACACAACATCATGTAGGAACACAGGAACACAAACACAAAAAAATCAACATGCTGCCAAACCAACTAAATTAAACTTGCTCTAACTTTTGGGACTGGTGTATCTTTTCTTTGCCACAGCATAATAATATCGCCCTGAAAGTGTGAGTCAGGTGCTTGATCTTTATCCTTAATCATTTGTTCTTTACTCTTATTTACATGTTCACAATGAAGACAGACAGATACTTGACAAGCTAATTGTTTCCTCAGCAGCAGGTCAGCCTTCATTCTGTACTCATGTAGTGTCCAGGATCAACATTTTGGGTGAGATGTGATGTTAACTCCACACAGTTCCTGTAACATAGCTGCCTCAGAGTCATCAATCTACATTACAGTCTGTTTGATTTGATCAGAGCAACAGCCTTTCATGAATTGCATGTGACAGCTGTCAACATTACATTTGAGGCTCTCTTCCAGGTTAACCTGTTGAATCAGTCTGTTTTTCTGTTGCAAACTTTTGGATACTACTCCAAAAAAATCACATGTAAATCCACTAAATAATTCTGAAGACTATTTAATATTACATAGAGTCTATAGGTGTATGCAACAAAAGTGACACTTTACCTATCTGTTTGTGTATTTTGAAACTTTGGTGTTAGTAAGGCTGCTGCCATTATTCTTTATTGTTATTTTGTGTTGTTTGTTAAGTCACAAACAACACAGTCCAGATGTCAGTTTTAGAGGCTGTCCAGTCAGGTGAATTATTAAAAAGCTTAATCAGATGTTAGAGCTGTATAAAAGGGGGGGACAGAGACCAAATCAGGATGATTTTTAATGTTGTTAAGCTTTTTAATATGGGACATTTGAGGAACAGTAGCTTTTGACATCTGCACAATTACTGAACCCCCAGAAGTAACCACAAACTCATCATTACATGACATTACCATGAAATTGCATAATTCTTTTACTCACTTCATATAAAATCTACACACAATCAACAAGGAAGCCAACCCACCTGTAGGCTGCGGCGCAGTGTGTATATTTCAGCTCCCAGCGCTGTGTTTTCCTGAAAGGCCTTGTCCTTCTGCTCTCTCTCATACTCAGCTTCCTCCAGAGCCTGAGTCAGCTCATTATCAAACCTGTATGAAGGGATTCAAACAGCAGGAGGATTTCGTACTCAAAAAGCTGTGGAAGGGAAGTGCTATTATGAAAGTGGCTGAAAGTAACATCACTATGATTATACATCATATTTGTAAAGCGGTATAAACAATATAAATTGGTGCTGCTAACAAAGACTTAGGGATAACAACAAGTGAGATGCATAGATCTCGTACATGTCTGAGCAGTACCGATGCTATAAAACAAAAATTATTTCAGCTTCTCCTTTATGACGGAAATATTCTTGCTGCCTTGAAATGATTTCATATCATTCATGACAGACATGTTTGTCTGATTGTAGGTCAACAAGTCAATTACATTGTGCATGTATCAACAATTTATATATATCGATAATTTTTGGCAGTTGATCACTTTTTGACACATCTCGTTTGTTTGACAGCAGGAAAAGTGAAATTAACTTTATTAATTGAACATGAGTGTGTTCTGTGTTCTAGTAGTTGCCATTTCAGCATAAAAGAGACTTAGCAGCACATTACCCATAATCTTGATTCATAGTTACATCCCCCTAGAATATTAAAGGAAAAAAGAAAAAAAAGCTACAAGTTTTTTCCAACAGAAGAAAATAAAACAATAATTATAATTATAATAATAATAATAATAATATCAGAGGAAAATATTTTCTTGGAAGATATTATTATTATTATTAGTAGTAGTAGTAGTAGTAGTAGTAGTAGTATCAGTTGTCGGTTTAAATTTTCTTTCTGCTGAAAAGGGACTGTGGCATCTTCAGTGAGGTATTTCCATCTGCTCACATGATACATATAAAATATTATTATTATTATTATTATTTTTAAATTTCTCACTATTCTGACAAAGCTGTAAAGACTGTTGTGATCTAGCCCCAATAATCTTACCACAGTCAGTCAGACTGCTTTCACTTTCATCTGTCCAATCCATGTTTGTTGTAAACACTAACAAATCTTGGCCTGTATATTTAATGCATGTGCTGCTACATGATCACTTAATTGTATAACTACATGATTAAGCAGGTTTAGGTGTTAAAAAAAATGAACCTCTTTATCAGTGTACAAAACGAGGCCCCTTTCTGCAGCAGTTGCACAGATGCTTGGATTTGCCACTGCTCACTAATAAAAACTACGGATAGGAAACTCTGGAATTTTAAAACTTTTAAATTTTTATTTTTAATTGAAAAATCGATATCCAATATTTGTAGCTTATATACGTTCATTTAATTTGGCTGGGTTAGCCTGAATTTCAGCCATGCCAGACAACTGAAGAAAATAGTTGGGTCATTCAATTTTAAATCATTTTTTTCTGCTTGACCATCTCCAATTTGATTTTATGATCCGAAGATTTTATAGTCCAAAGTTTGAACATGAATAATGGTTGCCTATTTTAGCTTCAAATGTAAAATTATATATTTCAGATGTTCATATTCTGAAATTTTCACTGGTCTTGCTTAACATGAATCTGGATCTGTCATTTGAGACAGATACATAAAAAATCTCCAAAAGTTGATTCTGTTCATCTGGACGTAGCGTTTTGTGGGAGAAACGTTTCGTCACTCATCCAAGTGACTTCTTCAGTCTCAGCTGACTGCAGGTTTCCCCAATCTTATAAACAGTACATTTGCATAACGACTGAAACCAGCCCACTGAAGGAACAATGGGCTGGGAGGTCAGTTCCTTAATCTTAATTATGCAAATTCTCATGACCATTGATCAACAACCACTGACCAAAACCCACTGATCAAAGACCACTGATCAATGGCC
>VUQG01028017.1:3164-26795 GCA_015106755.1 Etia nguti | reverse complement strand
GATTTGTTCTCTTTTGCTGTTTTCACTGCTTTATGGCATTTTTTGTCTCCTTTTTGCGTTAATCACATTGACTTTTCAGATAATTAAATGTGCTATATAAATTAAATTGTCATTGTCGTTTGTCAAAGCAAACAAATAAATTATATGCTGTATAGTCTAGTTTACAATGTTATATTTGCTTGTGAAGCTGCCTTGTTCCATGGGACACCGCTCTCCTGTCAGGTGCTGGATTCCTACCGAAGTAGGGAGGCATGACCAGGTGATGAAGAACAGCAGTGTGAGCCAGCTCCCCTGAGCTCCACCCCTCTTCTGCAGCTAAGCTACAAACCCCACCCTGCCACAATATGTGTATGGGATCATTGTCCTGTTGAAAGAAAGTTGTCTCCAGGTTTCAAATGTCTAAACTGTTGCTTTGAGGTGAAGTTAAAGAACTTGGCAGTAGCATTATTCTGTCCACTTTGTGTAATGTGTACCACTGGCAGCAAAACGGCCACAGATCATGATGCTACCACCACCACCACAAAATGTGCTAAGAACTCACTGGTCTTAGTACATTTAGTAGTACATTCAATCTCAGAGTAGCTGTGAGATAGTTCAGATGATCACAGCCTGTCCATAAAGAAAAATTTCACAATACAAATCATTTAACTTGTTTGTAACTGAACACGATTAATATTTACACATTCAAAAGCACAAGTGACTTTTGCAATCTCAACTAACAGTGCTGTTAGCTGAGATTGCAGTACATAACAGTACATTCAAAAACACATGACACAAGAGAAAACTAAGGATTATACCAGAAATGCAGAAAAATAAAAAAGACACACAACCATATATTGATATGACAAATCATAATCTTAGCTAAAATGAAAGAAAATTATACAGTGTGGGGTTAAAACAAACCTTCTCTGCTTGCGGTCCAGTTCATGCATGCGGCTCTGCAGACTGTCAGTAAGGACCCGGGCATCCTGAAGGTCAGAGGTCAAATGGCGACAGTGACGTTTCAGCTCTGTCACACTCCTCCTGGACTGCTCCAGCTGGGCCTGCAATGTCACCACCTTCACAAACACAGAGTAACTTTACAAATCATAACTTTAGTAATAATAAGTAACTTTACACACAATCACCCATCAGTCCTCTGTTCACATTTCACCATCCTGTCTCACCTTGGCATCGAGCTCTTGCCGAGTTTGTCTTTCTGTCTCAAGTTTTTCCTCTGTCTGTTTCAGTCGTCTGCAGACAAATTCCACCTCTGTCTGGCAGCACTCCAGCTGCATGACCAGTTCAGTTTCTGCAATACATGGAGGAATGGATGGGGTCACTTTATATCTGTGACATTTCTCTATTTCAATGCTAGACATCATGTGTGATAAAATAAGATATTTATGAATAATTTGATTAGTTTTGTGAGTTTTGCAGATTGTTCTTATGGTGAGTTCAAATCAAATGGTAAATGGAATGGTACTTATATAACACCTGTTAGCCAATTTGAGCACTCAAAGTACGTTCTACTATAAATCTCATCACCCAACACACACACATTCATACAGTGCTTTTACAGCTGAGCCACAGATTGTTCACCAGGCATTGTGAATAGAGGTGATTACAGAGCATTTTAAAAATATTTTAACTTTTGTTCAAAAATGTTCTTCCCCAAACATAGGGGACAAGCTTTCTGTCTTGGAGAAACGTAGCAGAAGAATCATAGGACTGGGGTTTACTCTTAGTCTATATTTTGGAGAAAGACAAAAAATTATTTTTATGGGAAAAAATGTGACTAGATTTTGATCTTGGAGAACAATTTGATAAACGTTCAAAAAATGTGTCTTCTGGTTGCCTCAGGTTAGAGTCAGGGTTAGTTTTGGAGTCATCACTGATGAAGACTTAAACTTTATAGGATTAATTCCAGTTATCAGTGGTACTTTGGGAAGATGCTGTTTTTGTACTGGCTTAGGTGTAAATATTTTTGGATTCAGAAAACACTCCTGGCACTCTGCAAAAATCATGTAGCTCTATGTAGGTCCTGGCAAACAGGCAGGACAACACTAAATTGGTCCTAGGACTACTCTTTACCTGTCACTGCTCCTCTCTGACTCTCAGCAGCCTGCGCTTTCTGCTTCTCCTCCTCCAGCTGCTTCTCCAGGGTTTCCATGGTCACTTTACACTGATCTAGGCGAGCCTATAGTTACAGAAGTCATTACACCCACCGAGGTAAGTAACAGGACTTATAAACTGAGTAAGAAGTAACAGGATTTTTTTTTCTTACCTGCAGGTCTTTGTTCTCCCTGCTGAGTCTAAGTCTCTCTGCCCTCTCCACATCCAGAGCCTGGCCCACGGCATCGCCGCGGAAACGCTCATCACTCAGCTCAGATGTCACAGCTGTAACCTGCACATAGATCACAACATGAGTTTGTTTGTGTGCATGTGTGAGTGTGTGTGTGTAGGTGTGTCTGTGTGAGAATGCAAACCTTGGTTTCCAGGCTGTCTGCAGTCTGCCTCAGCTCATTTCTCTCCTTCTCTGATTTCTCTAAACGTCGTCTCAGAACTGATATTTCATCCTGACAAAAATGGCAGAAAAGAAGACTCACTCACTCACTGTGACTAAAACTTCTTTATGATTATTTTCACTGTACACTCATTCACTGAAACCAGAATCCACCTGTTAGATGCTGGCACTGCTACAGCTCACTGAACTTCCATTATGAACACTACACAGCCTTATAATTGTTCTTCTTGTCTCCAGCGCACAAAAATATAGCTTCAAAAACAATTCAGACAACTCTGGTACTTTGTCATTTAAGATGGACTGTTTAATTACTTTGCATGAATTAAAACCACAGGCATGTAAGTTTATGTCAACTATTATAGCAATAGAAGCTAGAGTTATAAACTGTTGTGTCTATTCTAACTAAGAGAGAACCCGCAGCAACTGTGTAAAATTTACACATTTATAAGACTGGACTAATCACCAGCGTACGAGTGTGGCAGTTTCTCAATCATAACCACCACTCGATATTTACATTTCGCAACACCAAGATGGCAAAGGCAACAATGCTCAGCTTGAGGCTTTATAACAGGACTTTACTAACCAATGACTCCAGAGTGGCTATGTTCATCATTTATATACAGTTTGTACAGACCCCGGGTATTTAATTTTACTCTCACAGTGGTGTGCACCTTTTACAAGGCCAAATGGTCATGGCACCTTATGCTGGAAATATAATCTGCTCCTGAGCAGTGATGATGAAGACAAAGTTTGACATGGAAAAAAGCACCACCTAATGATCAGTCCTGGAAATTGCTGGGAAAAGTCGATTCACCCACACAGAGCATGACATGACTGGGTACCTTGTGTAACCTCTAAACGTTCTCAAAAACAGTGAACCTATTAAACAATGATATTTGTGGTTATGAAAATAATGCTTTTTAATTCCCTACACAAATTTAAGAGGATGTTCTTTTGTGGTTATGTTTAGTCACATAGCAAAAGTACAAAGTGACCCACACCCGTTTTCACGCCTTGGCTCGTGCGATTAGGCAGAGGATCAATAGGTGGTCCACAACCCTCTTAGGGACACACCCAATAGGGCTTAAAATCTGGGAGCAAATGGTCGAGCAAAAGCTTCTCAGATGAGAGGTGAAACGTCTTCAAGAAACTTGCAGAAGAAAAAAAACAAAAAACTTACAGAAGAAAAAAAACAAACAAACAAAAAAAAAAAAACAAAAAAAAGAAACTTACAGAAGTCCAGACACTTTTCTTTCCAAGCTCCGCAGTCTACCCCTGAAGACTGCTGTAAGCTGCGCTGAATAATAAAGGGGCTCATACCCAATATTCACTTTCAAGTTAATTTTGATTGCACAAACTCTGTTTTGGTGTCGTATACTATATTTCCATGTATGTTTGCACGTTTGAATACATTGGTACAGTCCTTCCCCTTTTTCCTACCAAAATATAGAATAATTAATAGTGAGTCAAGACTTTGGCACAGTACTTTAAATCTGCTTATTTGCCATTTCATTGCATTACAGTTAAATAAGACTAACATATAAGAAAAAGTACACACAGCTCTAAGCACATCCACAGTGGTGTTAAGGACATCGCCTTGTAAGATGCTATTATATTTGTCCATTTAACCCCTAAAGCTAAAAGATTAATGCTAATACATATATAAGAATACATTTAAGAAACATATTAGTAAAATACACAAGTATAGGTTTGCCTTAATGTTGAGACATTGAGTCATTGATTATCTTGTTCAGTCTTCATTCTTTTCATCTAAATCTCTGCCAAAAAGCAAAAACATTTTTTCACAAAATGTTTGAACACCATCTGATAATTGTGATCATGTACCTCTTTGGCCCTGAGCCTCTCATTATCCATGTTGACATCAAGGAGAGGACGCACTCTGCAGAAAAGTTTCCACCAACTCCACTTGGACACGACCCTGAGAGCCCGCAGGTTCCTCTGCAGACAGCTGACCGCCATCTGCTGCACCTGGAGACAGACGTGCACGCGCACGCACACACACACACATGCACGCACACACACACACACAAACAAACTCACACATTTTGTGTGTGTAACCCACAGTTGAGCTCAGTCTCCTTTTAAAGCGACAGATAAAACCACTAAATGCCATTGCAACAAAATGTAAAAAAAATAAAAATAAAGTTTCATCATGACCTGAACCAACAATTATAGAATGAAAAAGTAATGACACATTCATTTTAAAGTGATATTACCTTAAACTGATATACTATAATACCAGTACAATAATTTATGCAATAACTAGTGTAAATGTATGCACTTTGAATGATTACTTGCTAAGGTCAAGGGTCAAGGAGCGCAAAGCATCCATAAAAAATACCACAAAAAAACTATAACAGATAAAACAGACACAAAGAGACTCAAAGTGATCACAAGTAGATGCAAAACAACCACACAAATCATAAAACAACCCCAGTAATGCAAAATGACCAACAAGACACACAAACACCTACAAAAAAAAGAAAAAAAACACCAAGAGAGATTTTTTTTTAAAAACACACAAAGAGCAAAGAAAACAAAAAAAACAACTTCCATCTAAAACCACCATGCAAAGCAAAATACAACTACACAGATGTAAAACAACCACAAAGAAGTACAACCTACAAAAAGAAAAAACACAAAAAGAAAGTGCAAATAAAGGCAACACAAAAAGCTTGAAAAAAACAACTCTCAAAAAGAAACACAAAAGTTGTAAAGTTAAAAGAAATGCTAACAGCTACATTTAAACTCATGATGTACAATTTTCTTCGGGTAAGGTCAAAGTCTGCAGCTCCTGTTTGTTTTCATGTATATGTTAAGAAGATCTCACTGGGCACTTGTGGCTACCAATTGGAAATTCGGTGGTTCGATCAGTCAGTAGTAGGAATCGAGAGCCAGCTCTTACAGAGAACCAGTTCCCAGTAGCCCAGTTCTTCGGAAGTGTTAGTCAGCTTACTTATTGATCCCACTTATTGGTTCTTGCACTCGCACTACAATCAGTTGATTTCAGTTCATTAGTCGGAGGAAGAAAGTTGTGGCGCAGTCTACACCATAGATATGGACATTACTTTTATTTTTATTGCACAACAGGACAAGCGTGCAATGTTCAAACTGCATCCAGGAGAGAAACAGACGCATGATGCTGCT
This sequence comes from Etia nguti, assembly GCA_015106755.1. Classification (NCBI taxonomy): domain Eukaryota; kingdom Metazoa; phylum Chordata; class Actinopteri; order Cichliformes; family Cichlidae; genus Etia; species Etia nguti. The sequence goes on along the minus strand of VUQG01028017.1, from coordinate 21,121 downwards.
AAGTGCTAACACAAGATCGACTCTTTGCAAGCACCTGCACAGACAGCATACTAACACTAAGCTAGCCAAGAGCCCAGAATGATGTTAAAGCTGAGCGTATGCCAACCCAAGCCCAGCAGCCAGTGCTGTTGGCTTTGTGTCCTGATCATTCCTGATCCTGATCATTTTGTTGGTGTGTAGGTCTGTAGATTATAGGTTTATATTCTTAAATGGTAATTATAAAACACTGTGTTTAAGGTCATTTTATAGAGTAACATGAAACTATAATGAATTACTTTTTCATGGGAGTAATCAAGTAACATATTACTTTTAAGAAATATGTTCTGGGTAATATGTGTAATAAACTTTGTTGAGTAACGAGCCTAACACTGATCACAATAAAGAGGGGAAATACCTCTAGCATGCATGAACATTGATTCACAAAGCATGCAATTAACTTGCACAATGGTAATTTCTTTGATATGCTGTTAAGCGATGGTGGTGACACTCAAAGGGGAGCCAATGAGATCCTAATGAGAACTGATGAGAGAATTGATAAAGGAATCGGAATTCGTATCAGTTCCATCAATTCCCAGTCGGCAGTGCAGAAGGCAAGCTCACAGAGACATAAGTACCTTGAGTTTGCGATATTTCTGACGAGCAAGGTGTCCCAAACAGGCAGCCTGTAGATGGAGCAGCCAACCAGTGACCTGCTTCTCCCTCTGCTGCTCCAGATAGCGCAACACACCTCGCTTCATAAACACCTGACGCACAACAGGAAAAAAATGTATGAGCCATATCAGCATGAAATAAATTCAGCTGTTCGAGTACAAGAGCTCAAACATGTTCTTACCCGGCTGGCACCCACGAGGATGCTCTTTTTATCCACATCCAATTCAACCAGCAGCTCCTCCACTGCCTGACACACACGCAAACACAAAAAAGGTGTTTACTCACAGAAATGATGCTGTACAAGAGAGGGAGCTGCTGCCATGTGCCATCTGACCTTTCTCTCATCGTGGCTGACAAACACTGAAGCGTAACGTTTCATGACTGAAGGAGCGAGAGCCTGGAAATGACACCTGAAATCCTCCAGAGTCATGTGCTCTGAATAACCTGCAGACAAACATGGCCACAGATTGATTTTGTAATTTGCATCAGGAATATATGTACACAGATGTGTGTGTGTCTCTGTGTGCGTCTCTGTGTGTGAAAAAATACCCACTCGCCCTGTGGGGGGTCTTGATCCTTCAAGCTTTAAACCTTTACCAGAGACTTGTGCAATATCTTTACTGTTCCTAGAACTGCCAGGATGTCCTCTTGTCTTGACCTTCCACATCTTCTCTAGTTCCTCTCTCAGACCTTGGCATTTATCGAGATTCTTGTGTCCCTTCTTCCTGATGTTGGTATCACTTGGTATGGCTACATCTATCTTCCTCCTCTGCTTGTCCACCGCTACTATGTCCAGTTGGTTAGCCATCACCATTTTATCCGTCTGTAACTGGAAGTCCCACAGGATCTTAGCTTGATCATTCTCAACCACCCTAGGAGGTGTATCCTATTTTGACCTCTGAACTTCCAGGCTAAACTCTGCACAGATGTTCCTGTATACTATGCTAGCCACTTGGTTATGGCATTCTATGCATCCCCTGCCTGCTAGCATCTTCCACCCTGTTGTTATAGGCTGGCTTGTCTCAGAGGCATCTTTGCACAGCCTTCACATGGGGTCTTGGCTGGTGTGGTAGACACCAGCCGCTGTCGATCTTGTGTTCAGAGCTTGTTCCTGTGCTGCCATGATTAGTGCATCTGTGCAGTCTTTCAGTCCAGTATTATCCAGCCATTGGTCAGATTTCTTGATATCAGACACTTCTTCTATCTGCCACAGGTACATGCCATGCAGGGGTCTGTCCTTCCATGATGGCTCCTTTTTTGCTCCTCTTCATTCTCTGTTTTCTGCTGCCTAAGGTGTTCAATAAGTACACTATCAGTTGTCTTCCTGAAGTACTCATGGATCTTTGTTAGGATAGTGGTTCTGACACTCACTAGTGCTCAGCCACCTTCTTTCTGCCTAGCGTGCAGTCTCAGGGTGCTGGACTTGAGGTGAAATGCTCCAAACAAGGTAAGGAGCTTCCCTTGTCTTGATGTCAGTGGCTTCCATCTCCTCCTTTGGCCAGCTTATTATCCCAGATGAGGTGGTTCAGGCCTATGCAGAACAGCAGTGGGGACAGAGCATCTCCTTGGTATATCCTGCACTTGATGGTGACTTGTGCTTTTGCCTTGAAGTTGGCCTCTAGTTTTGTTCACCAAATGCCCATTGAATTCCTGATGCAGGCACTTAGGGTCCTGTTGATCTTGTACAATTCTAGGCATTCCAGGATCCATGTGTGAGGTACTGAGTCATAGACTTTCTTGTTGCCAATCGAGGCGGTGCACAGGTTGGTCAGTCTGGTATTTTGTCCTTCTGGTGTTCCTGCCAGTTCCTTCTGTTCCTTTCTATTGAGCCATGCACCTGTTCATCTTAGCCACTATGATGGCTGGCAGAAGCTTCCATGTGGTACTGAGGAAGGTTTTTGACTGGTAGTTGATAGCACCAATCCCTTCTGGGGATCCTTGGGGATCAGGACTATCCGGCCTTAGTTTAGCCATCCATTAGCAGCTGGTTCATTTGTGCTCATTGAATGCAGTAAGCTTTTTTAGCCAGTAGGTGTGAATCATGTCAGGGCCTGGCTCTGTCCAGCTCTTCTTGCTTGAGACTCTGTCTTGGATGTCTACCACTGTGAGAGTTACTGGAACCTGTTCAGGGAGGTTGCTATGGTTTGATCTTAGATCCTACTAGCCACTGAGCATTGTTATTATGGGTTGCATCTAGGACTGTACAATATGTTGATAAAGTGATAAAGTGAGCCATCATTTGCCGCTGCACTTCAACAGGTAACAAACTGATGAGCAGTCATGTTGCAGCCTCCGTTTAGACCGGTTCTTTTTTCTAAGATGTAGAATTATGGTCACAATCGCTTTAAAGTCTCTTTGTGCTGGTTTTCATCTTTGATTTGTGTTGTCAGCTTTATGTTCATACCTGAATATAAACATAAAGCTGTGTGTGGCTGTAGCCTGCAGGTTTATATTATTAACTGGTAATTATGAGACAGTGGGTTTCAGATCATTTTACAAAGTAACATTAAAGTAACGTAATGAGTAGTACAACGAATGTTTTTCTCCTGCGTGTGATTAAGTAACGTAGTGCATTACTTTTAAGGAAAGTGTTCTGTGTAATATGTGTAATAGCTTTTTTACTTTATTTTTTTGAGTAATGATCTGAACACTGATCACAACAAAGAGGGGAAATACCTACAACATGCACAAACATTGACCACTCAGCAGCTAATTCATTTGCATGAATGTAATGTCTTTGATATGCTGGTTAGAGATGGTGGTGACTCTCAAAGTGGAGCCAATGAGAATCGATAAGGGAATCGATAACGTAATCCAAATCACTAAATTCTTATCAATTCCCATCCCTACTTATGTGGCGTTATCCCATAGCTGCACACACTGGATGTCACGCAGTCACACAAGTGCTTCCCTCAGGCCTCCGGCTATCATTACTGCTCCTGTATGATCATCAGGAAACTAACCTGTCTGCAAACATCAACTGCAGTGTGTCCAGTCTTGGATGAAGTGTACTTTTAAGCTCATACATGTTTGCATTGTTCGGTTCAATCTCTCTGGTGTACTCTTCAAGCAGTTGTAAGTCTTTGCTTAGCAGTTTCCAAGGCCTCGGGTATGGGCAGCTTACTGTACTTCTTAGGCATCTCTTTCTTCATCACAAAGTTCTGCAGATCCAATGTCTTAATTCAAGCCTCTACTCTCCTTCTCCACGGTGGGTACAGCTCCTTGAGGTTGTTTATCTTGTAGCCAAGCATCTCAGTGATCATTGCTGCTGTGATGTAGCCTTTAGTTCTGGTGATGGTTGCAGTAGGTATTGTCCCTAATGTTGCTTTCAAATCTTCTAGCAGACCTTCCAAGGGTCTTGGAAGTCGGCCACGGAGGATCCTGGTCTCCAGCTTAGCCATGATCCTATCTCTCAGGTCAGTCACTCTCGCACTCAACACCTTCAACACACCTGTTGTTTTTGGGGCTTGGTACCTGAGGTCAGGTTTTGTGTTTACCTTGTCAGTCTGTAGTTTTGACAGGAGTTGCTTCTTCCAGATATTGGAATACCAAGGTGCTGGTTCTTTTGCCGTTAATGTATACGTCGGGTGTCGTAGATTCCAAATAATAGTGCAATAGTAACGCAAAAACAAATACATGTGACTTACTCTGAAAGATAACGCATTTTACTTGCAGGATATTTGCCTTTTAAACATGTGGGTATAACAAAACAATAACCCTAACCCTAGACTGGTCACTAATAACTTTGTACTTAGTTTACAGACAGTGTTACAGCTAGAAACATTAATGGATGAGCATGCATACCTGTGCGGTATAGCTGCAGAGCTGACAGGATCTGTGTGGAGTGCAGCTGCACCCTGAGGGCTGGGATGTCAAAACTTCCATTGTCAGTTTTTGCACTGACACACTGCAGAAACACTGGCCTGGCTCGACGGATCAGATTGATAAGAGCGTCCTGGATGGTGGGAAAAGCAGCAAAGAGGGAAGGAATCCAGTTACACTACAGAAATAGATAAGAATATGATAGTGAATATTCTGGGAACTTACTGCCTGGAGTTTTATTGCAATACACTGGGAGTGTCTGCGTATCGCTGCCATTCCCCCACTGAATGTCTTCCTGATGGTGCCATTCCTCTGCAAAGAGCGCTGACTGCCACCCTCTAGTCCCCCCAGAGCCCGACACAGAGGGGGCAGAGAAATTCTGGGGGTGAACATTGCTTTCACAACCCCTCTGGGGAGGGCAGAGAGAGAACCTAGCTATCACAGGATGTCAAAAACATGTTTTTGCACTCACTACAACAGTGTAGTTGGTGTATACTGTGAGTAAATGATAAAAAGCCCTGCCATTCACTTTAAAGGTATGAACCACACTTGTTCATACCTGCTAATTAACACTTGTTAATTACTTCATCAAAAGTATATGGGCAGTCTGTTCCACGAAGTCATATAAAAACGTTTTGGGCAAGGAATTCCGAAAGTCATGGAGCAGTGGTTCATGCTTGCTGAGATGAATATCTGTGCTCGTTAGTTTTTAAAATGGTTTCTTAGCAAGACAGTGTCCAGATGGAGAGGTTATTAAAAACATCCCCCTTCTGTAAATTTTCTTTCTTTTGTCCTGCCAAAACAGCTGAATTTGTTTCCCTCAGTACAAGTATGTGCATATCTTCAGTTTAAACACCAAGATTAAAAGAAGACAGTAACTTCTGAAGGAGGAAAGGAAACCGTCCTTTTATATTAGCACTGTTTCTATCATTAAAACCTGTTCCTTTTACAGGGTCACAATAATTAGTTTTAGTTGGATATAAAGACTTTTTCACCATTTAATGACATCTAACACACCCTTTAACTGTTTGAAAGGCTTTCACCACTCTTTTAGTAACATTTTTTCCCAGGGCCATTTGCCAACTGGAGCCTACTAGAAGATATTCATTTAGACACGACATCCTTGTGGAGCAGCCCACAGGCCTCTGACTTACACAGTGGAGTTTTGGAGCAGACAGATGGTGTTCAGAGCAGATGGGTTGTTCTGGATGAGGCTGAACCATCCAGCCAGATCGTATCGGACAGGATCAGACCCCATCAGGTGCTTCACCTCACACTGCAGCAGCTGCTCACACTGTCGCACTGCAAGGACAAATGAACACAAACACAATTAATTCATACTCTGTAAGTTATATGGTGCTCATATTTTCACCAGCAGGGAGTGTCTCTGTGTATTTTTTACCCATGTTGCTGTAATACTGGCACACTCTTTCCACAGCCCTGTTCTCACAAGAGGCTGGCGTCACCATCTCCTCATCCAGTACCCATAAAAGACCTCTGGGGTCTTCATCTGCTGCCCGGACCTGAAACAAACACACACACACACACACACGCTTTTCAAGCATACACTTCGTTAAAGCATGATGATTTTCTATCGGTCAGATGGAGGATACAGTGAAAAGTGAGAAGAAAAACATTTTTAAGCTAAAAGTAAGTCACAGTACATGTAATTTCTTGTACAAGATAAATGCTGGCAAAAGAGCACTGTTCTTCTGGCTTCTTTTAAGGGGAGTAGTAAAGAAAAGACAGACTGTAATAATAATGACAAGGAGGAAAAGTGTTGGTGCGCCTCTCAGGCTATTAACAACCTCCAGTTGTAGGTGCTGCTGGTGAAACTTTTCCCTCTGTTAATAATCTAACCCAACTCAGACAAGTTCGTCAACTTTTGATAAACTGTTATTTGGGTTGTTGCAGCTGAGAAGCAGATAGTTTTAGGTAAAACTAGAAGTCTCAACATCACTCGCAGTCTCATGCCTTCAAGCATATGATTAGTAGAATTTAATGAGGTCCGAGTGACTTTGATGTTTGGCCACCAAAATCTAATCAGGTTCCAAGCACAAACTTTCTAGCTTTTAAAAAGTAAAACTTTTTTGAAATTATTTTTTTAATATTCCCTGAAGGTTTTCATGAAAACTGGCATTGTAACACAATACCTTCACTCAGAGCTGGTGTGGAGTGACAAAAATGAAAGTGAAATAAAATGATCTGATTTTGCAAAGTGAGGGTGGCATGAATGTTTGTGAAAATTACTCCTGAGTTTTGCATCATCTTTCACAGTTTTTGCAAAATCTGGGAACAAGCAAAACTTGTAACCTTGAAGGCCTGTTAAAGAGGTATTTCTGCAAGTTTAGCTCCAAAATGCGGTTTTATGTTCTTTTAACTTCAGAAATCTCGTTTGCATTCCAAGGTTGCTGATCTTTATGCATAAAAAAAGAGTACATTTTTGTACTGTTACCTTCTCCAAAATTATGTTTTATATCTTTTCTTTTTCTGTGACTAAATGATCTCCATGTCTGAAAGATGTTTTGCCTTTTGCAGGGTACCCCCGTAATTTCCAATGTGTCCTTAGTTCCTTGGTTAGATACTGGGTGCAAGTACTTGCTACACCATGACCATTAAGTCATATTACAAAAAAAAAGTACAGCTCAGCTCTAGTTTGACTTCAATTGATATCACTTCATTTTAATACACAGATGTACTGGACATGAAGTCGTAGCTATTGACTCTTCATGTTCTGATGAGAACTTATGAGAAGTTATTTTTGGAATGTCTGAAGCTATTATCACATAACATCATATCACAGAAAGTAACATTAGACAACTTTAAGATTCCTGAGAGTAAAGTTGAAAACATCAGACTCCTGGTAAGATGTCATGGCCGTTATCGTCATGCCCACATCAAATGTTTTTTACGTCACATTGCTGTGTACCTGTGGAGGTGGCTGGTCAATGGCAGAGACCACTTCGGCTGGGCTGGTCTCCGGACATTCAAACTCCACGTGGATCTTCTCCTGCAGCAGACAAAACATGCATAAAGTAGTTCAGGCAAATGTATTTTACTCACCTATGCACTTTTCTCACTCAGTAATAGTCAGTTTAAATCAAAGCTGGCATTCATTTTTGTGTGTCATTTTCATCAAATCTGAATATATTTGTTGTAGGTCTACCAACTTTACTTTTTTTGAGTAATGACCCCAACACTGATCAAAATAAAGAGGGGAAATACCTCCAACATGCACAAACATTTTACCACACAGCATGTAATTCATTTGCATGAACGTAATGTCTTTGATATGCTGGTTAGAGATGGTGATGACTCTCAATGTGGAGCCAATGAGAATCGATAAGGAATCGAATCGATAACTGATATTGTTCCAATATTATTCATAGCTACTGTGCAAAATGTTTTTAGTGAGTGAGACAGTGTTAGTTTTTTTTAGGTATTAGTAAAGAGATCTTCAAATTATGTCTAACCAAGTGAAATCTGTTTAAGGTTTTGCCATCCTTAGTCTAATATATCCACTATCTCTCATCGGCATATGCTCCAATTATCTCAGCCTCACCTCTCTGAATCTGATCTCCTGATTTTTAATCCTGTCCACCTCACTCCCTCCCAATGAATTGAACATCTTCAGGTCTGCCACCTTATTTGCAAACCATACATCACAGCAGGTCTCACTACCATCTTGTAAACCTTCCCTTTTGCTCTTGCTGCTATCCTTCTGTCACAAATCATCCCTGACACTTGCCTTCACCCACTCCACCCTGCTTGGACTCTCTTCTTCACCTTTCTTGTGCACTGTTTGTTGGATGGTTGATCCCAGGTATTTAAACTCATCTGCCTTCAATATCTCTGCTTGTTGCATTTTCACCTTTCCGCCTGTCTCCCTCTCATTCACACACATGTATTCTGTCTTCCTTTAACTGACTTTCATTCCTCTTCTCTCCAGAGCATACCTCAACCTCTCCAGGCTCTTGTCCACCTTCTCCTTACTCTTGCTGCAGATGTTAATGTCATCTGCAGACATTATAGTTCACAGAGACCCATCCCCACCTTGAACCCATCTGTCACTTGTATCACGCACCTCACCACTGTCTCTCTGTCCTCATACATGTCCTGGACCACCCTCACATACTTGTCTGTACCTGCTGACTTCCTCGCATTGTCACAGTTCCTCTCTTGGTACCTTATCATCTGATTTCTCTAAATCCTTCTTACCTCCTCTGTACTTCATCAATACTCTCAAAGCAAACATTACATCTGTAGTGTTCTTTCTCAGCATGAGGCCATACTGCTGCTCATTGACCATCACTTCTCTTGTTAACCTAGCTTCAACAAGTCTTTACTAAATCTTCATGGTATGACTCATCAGCTTTATCCCTCTGCAGTTACTACAGCTCTGCACACTAGCCTTGTTCTTGACAATCACTACTAGTACACTTCTTCTCCTCTCCCCAGGCCTCCCCTCACTCTCCAAGATTGTGTTAAACAGTCTAGTCAAAAAGTCCACTGCCCTCTGTCCCAGACATCTCTATACCTGCACAGGTATGTCATTTGGACCAACCTAACCTCTTCACAGCTCCCCACACTTCCTTCTCACTAATCCTCTGCACTTCCCGATTCACTAACTGTCCTCCATCAGTCCTCCTGTCTCATTTTCTACATTCATCAGCACCTAAAAGTTCTCCGTCCATCTTCTCAATACTCTTTTCAGGCTTTAGAAACTGAGTTTTCATTTGTAAGTGTTGAGTGTGCATCACTCACAGAAGATGATCACTCAGCTTGAAAGATGTACCTGTAGACTGAGTTACCTGAGCGTATCTCTCGAGTGCGTGTGTGAACGTATGTGAGTGGTAATGCTCCAGCAGCCTCTCTTGTAGGTAGTTGTGGCAGAACTCGGACCAGCTGGCTCCTCTCTCCTCTGCTGAGTGTCGTGGGTTCCTCAGGCCTGGCGTGTCCACCACCATCACAGAGGCTAGCATCAGCTGCTGACTGCTCAGCGCCCTGCCCACAAAACACAGTCCGATTGATTTTTACAGTTCTTTATATGTGTGTTATTCATTTATATATCTGATGCGTGTATGTACTGTAGAGGGAGGGATGATCATGTGATAAGGCCCCCCTCAGCAGCATCTTAATTACACAAAACAACAGGCGACTGCTATAAGTACATGAAGCTGGAAACAGATAACAGAAGTACAGATCAATGCATCAGACTGTCTGCAAACTTTGTAAATGGTACCCACAGATGTAACTTGAAAAAAAAGATTTTTCCTCATTTTCAAATCCAGGAGTTCAAATATTTGGACTTCAGCTTTCAGAGCAATCCTTATAATCTCATACCCAGCCATTAGGCCACGCCTCAATGAAACAAGCAGTCTGTTTTAATTTTCTTTAAAAGCCAGCTGTCTTCTTACTGGCTGCTCTCAAAAATAGAAGGTTTGAACAGTAGGCATAAGTGGTCCTGAGCCTGAAATCATAATATTAGGGATATCCCTCTTTGTGACATCATACGGAGCCAAGAGTAGAAAAGCAATCAGAAATTGAGTTTTCAGACTCAGATTGATTGCAGGGATAATTTTGGCCATGTTTAATATAGTCATCAATCACTGTAGCAAAAACTAAATGAAAGATAATAATAAAAAGCACAGTAAGCCATCTTAAAACAAAGTCTTAAGTGATGAAGCCTTGTTAGGCAGCAGTTATGAAGGCAGATTGAGAGCTTGTGATAAAGCTGTGGATCATGTATTTAGTGAGATGCATCCAGACCTGTTGATGAGTGACACTATGGCAGTGAATAGCTCTTCATAAAGTCCAGCAGCCATTCCATCGAGGCACTGAGCAGCTGTTAGCCTCGGACCTGCGCACAACAAGGTGAATAAAGACACACTTTTCTACTCGTGTTGTTTAATGTTCTCCTTTATCCTTAAAGGCTTTATCAGGATAAATCCACTCCTACAGCACGTTGTCCTTCCTCTAAAATGCAGGAACTCAAATAAAATCTGGAACCTCTAAGAATACCTGCTGCTTAAAGACATCTTTTATCCTAGCTTTTTGGGGCCTCTGATCTTCTCTAGTTAAGCAGGGCTTTGATAACACTTTGGCTAAGTCTTGTGAGGCTTCGTGTCAGCTCTCACACTAGAAAGTCAACACATGCTACAAGTAAAATATATGTAGGCACCCGTTCAAAATTCAGAGCAACTGAATGTGACTTCAGCTCTCTGCGTCTCCAATATCACACATCAGGTCACCACTTCTTTTAACTTTTTTTGTCACTGATGACCTTTTGGTGATATTTCTCAGATTCTGAGCAACAAACTGCACCTGTGTTGTTGGGTAGATTATTCATGGACTAATCAGGTCTGCTGATCACAGCTTTTGGCTGAAGGAAAGATGTTTGGGTGGTGGAAAGGCAGTGAGGCTTACATGAGTAGCTTTAATTCTGTGAATTCTTTGCAGTGCTGATGTGTTATATTGTGGTAATAAACTGGCTACAAACAGATAAAACTGATCACAGCTGCTGGGGTGCAGGCCAAGGCATGTCTTGGTCTTTCTCGTGGTTATATTTATAAATCCAAAATTTTTTTCTTCTTTGTTTCCCTTACCTGTGCCTCCTGATTTCTATATGTTTTTGTCTCATTTGTTTGTGTAATCAAGTAATGTAGTTTTGCCACCTGCATTTCACAGTTATGCACAGTGTCCTGTAGTGTCAGTGTCTTCACACGCTGACCGTAACAGTACTGACCACCAAAGATAAAGATCCTATTCTATTGACACATATTAGCCCTTGTAACAAAATGCTTAAAGTTGTCACTGTATCAGAAAATGGAAAGTTCCCTCTAAACAATCAAAACTGTTGGAGAATAGTGAGCTGTGTTTAGTTGGAGTCCGCACTGATGGCCTTTATTGTTCAACATATCAATATGCTGAATAATGAAATAACAAACAAATTATAAATGAAAAATTATAACCAATAAAAATATATTAATGAAGCATCTCTATTCACTTCCATGAGCTTTGTTTTGTATTTTGTAATGATCAGCAGAGATTGAAAGCACTGCTAGTGTGCAACTGGATCCCCAAACACTCTCTAAACTTTCCGCTGCTGTTTTTTACATGCTGGCTTTAGTGTGTGTGCGCATCTCACCTTCCTCCGATTCTGCGGGGCCACTCCTCTCTCTGCTGCCCCCGGTGGCCTTCTGCAGTAGCTGTCGAAGGTGATGTTTGAATACTGCTGTGTGCAGATCATCACCTTCACATCCAAGCACATTGCTTGCCAACTGAGCACTGTCAAAGTTCATAAACTGCCTCCTGCCCACTGCAGAACCAAAGGGAAAACTCAGAGAGGATGTGATTATGACAGCATGGACTGAACATTAGTGATGGTATGGAGGTCGGCTCAGCAATGAGTGAGAAATTTAAAGTAACTGGATCGGAGGTGGAGTGTTAGCTTGACACTATCAAGCTTTCCTAAAGAGAATCACTCTGTGTCTTGGGGTCAGTGTCTTGTCCAAGCCAGGGATCGAACCAGCAACCTTCCCATGGTTCTACCTCCTGAGCTACAGACCGGAGGTGTGTGTGTGTGTGAGAGAGAGAGAGTGTGTGTAGTAAGACTGTGTGACTCACACTGAATCACTATGTTACCTTTACAGGCCCCAGCAGCTCCCAGATGGTAAATACCAGCCAGAACATGCCATATCGCCTTCTGCTCGCCGGATGAGAAGCCCAGTGTTTCCATGGCACTCAGCAGCTTTGTGAAAGCAATGGATGCACGCTGTTTCTCCTCCACCTAAGAACAGTAAGAAAGGGAGAGGGGACAGTCTGTCTTTTCTGTTTCTGACAGTCAGACAATTAAATGAGGTGAAGGAACAGCTGAGTCACATCTTACCATCTTATCTCCAATTACAGTCTAACTCTTTTCCCATGTGGTTTCACCACTTCACTTTCTCTGTTTTGGCTCATTTTTCCATTTATATTACCTCAGAGCCTCATAATCACACAAGCATGCTGGCCAAAGGAGCACCCAGAACTTTGAACTGAAACAGAAGTGTTGGTCAATCTTCTAAATTAGAATTATTCATTAACTGACTTCTGTCATTGTGCCAAATGCAGCGACCCCATCCAAATACGTTTAGTGAACGCTTGTCTTCCTATTTAGTTTTTCTCAGCTATCACACATGTGCTTTAAAACGACACAAGTGCAGACACAAAGTACAGATTTATGATCTACAGAGATACAAAAGGGTTTGGGTTTTTTTGACTGCTTTTGTGTTCCTCAGCAGCATTATGATATAGTATGAGTAGATATTAGCAGCCACATTGTGAGTGGGTGAACCCCCCGGCTGGGGCTATTCAGCAGCACTCATTTCAACTAGAAGGATTATTAATAGAACTACGGTTCTCTCAGGAGAGCCATTTCTTGCTCTGTGCAGTCTACACACATGCACAAGACCCCCAGAGCCAGTGCGTTTCAAGCTGCAAACTCAGCCTCAAGATATTTGGGGAGAAATAAAATTAAGATTATTTATTATAATTAGTGGTTTGATTTACTTTACTTGTTTTCCCATCTAGACAGTGCTTCACTTTATTTATTTAATGTTTTCTGTAGGAGGGGAAGGAACATTTATGATGTTGTATTTCATGTTGAAGAACTTTGTTTCAGAAACTTAAACATTTTTGAGGAAAATGCTGCATCTGCATCTCTTTGCCTTTTATTATAATTTCCTGTAGGTTTAAATATCTTGGGTAAATTACTTTTTCTTTCCTTTAATATCCACAGAGCATTTCTTTACAACTAGTAGTTTATTAAACAGGGACTAGACCAGCACACTAATGGCTCCCAATGCAAAGCAACACAAAATAGTTCCATACATCAGAACACTCTCTGAAGTGTAGCTGTCTCTGAGGCTGTGACCACAGCCGTAGCTGTGCTGTGACTATTTTGGCTCTGGCTGTTACACAGTGTATAGAACAGGTGACAGAAAAGCCAAAAATAAGTGCAAAATATACAACATTTAAATTAGTTACTTGCTCTGCTGTAAAGGCTTGATGGCATTAATGAAAAACACATGTTCAAAGCAACACTGACGCAGCAGTGCCATCAGTAGTCATATATTATAGCAGTTCCAGAAAAATTCGGTCTGAAAGTGTTTTCCATTTTAGATGTCTGCATGTTAAATTCTGAAAAGGGAAAAAGGCGACTTTCTCCTGACTTCCTTTGTTTCTTCTTCTGATAATCAGCAAACATGCAGGTCACTGTGAACACTCCTCTTCCAGGGAACAACATAAAAGGTGGAGGTTAGGGCAGAGAACCTTTCCCACATTATTCATTTTCATTGATTTTTCCTAGCTGGATTTTAGAAATGAATAATTCCCAGTTGCCACTGAATATAGCATTACACCAGCGTTCATGCAAAAAAACAGAACTGCCCTGTGCTGGACTTCTCCACTTAATGTTATGTTGCCTGTTATACCATGAGGTGTGACATAGTGGTAAAAAAAAAAAGAGACCCTTCTGATGCACTTACTGTACCTTGGTGGGATGAACAATACCAAAGGAGTTGAATTCAGAGAGCTGGTGTAGCTGCAGTTCGATCCTAATACAGAATCAGAAATGGGGAAATAGGTTGAAATGTGCCAAATCACTAGCACTATAAAGGAAGAATCTGCAACATACACCTTCCGCTGCTGCTGCTTCAGCAGAACTTCAACTAGAACATAAGAAGTTATGAGGGCTTAAAAATTTGGGGAAAATGAGGACAAATTAAAAAAGTGACAGATTTCAGTCCAACCCTACAAAATATACTTTTAGGGCCAGTAACGTTTCATAATGTGAAGGTAAATTTCCCATGGCTTCATTAAATATGTTAAATATATAGTATCATCTGATACTGAGGGCTTCAGGTAGAAGGCATTCACTACTCTACCACTAGTAGCATTTCAGATGTAAATCTTGTTGAGAGCAAGTACAAAGTAATATGAAATGGAAAAACCCAAGTAAGTGCAGGTGAAGTGAGCTATGGTGCACATCCACTTTAGAGCAGTTCTTAGACAAATCTGCCTTTTAACTTTTACTAGAAATTACCTCATCTCTGTGCTGAGTCCTGCCAGCATCTGAGAGAAGACCAGGAAGTTACTTTCTCCCTGAATTTTCTGGCACACTTTCCATTTGTCCAACATCAAGGTCTGAATGATGGAGAGGCAGGAAAAAAAAGGAGGAAAAAGAACAGAAGTCACGAATCACAATTTACACAGCCATATTTGACTAACTTACATGGGTTTGTGTCTGCGCCTTGCCTGTAGGTGTCCAGCAGCAGCTTGTCCAGCGTGGTTAAAGTCCAATGAAAAAACCATAGCAAATCGAGACGACGCATCACTGTGCTTAGAGCTCACACAGCCAAAAGACCTCAGGATAGTGAACATAGCCTGAACACGCTCCACTAGTGAAAGAAATAGCAGTAATCACTGTAGAGAACTGTGGACAGAAACTGGTGTCCTGAGAAAAAGAAAGAGCTGAGGAAAACAAACTGAAGCAAACATTTCAGTCCGCAAAGTGAACCTACAGGCTCGCTAAAAACAGTACACCCTCTATTAAATCGAAGGTTTTACCTCTCAGGACAGACTGAAAATAATCCTTGCTCAGCAGATTTTAAAATGATTTAAATAAAATCAGCTATGAACATGACATATCACACATAGTTATAGTCATAGTTTATTTGACAAAACACTGAGTACACCCCACGATTTAATAGCTTATATTAGCTGTATTAACTTGAAGTAATCTTTATTGTGTGATATTGTCAGTCTCTCACATCTTTACAGAGAAATTTTGATCCACAAACTCCCTGCAAGGTTATTTTTCATGGTTTTTCTTATGTGTTGATATGTAAAAGCTAACACTGTATATAACGTTAATTGAATATAGCTTTTGAGATTCATTTAAGATTCATAGTTGTAACGACTCACTCACAGTCACTGAAATGACAGACTAGTACCGGTTTCAAGTTTTAGTGCTGATAATTAATACTTCCAAACCCTAAACAGTTTTCATTTTTACAGTGCATGCTCACCACTCATGTTGTCTCCTGCTGTGCCAGCTTGTTTGATAAGAGCATGTGTGAAAGCTTGACATGCTGTGGTCTTGCCCGTCCCGCTTCGTCCCAATGCACACACACTGTGATCCCTTCTGGTGCCAACCATGGACATGTAGACCTGTTTGACCAGGGCAGCCAGGGCAGGAGGAGCATCCCACACAGACTCCCCTCGCCGTGACTTTGGGGTCTAATAGAGAAAAAAGAAGATAAACATAAAATGTTGCACATACTTAATAAGCTTTGTAATTTCATAGGGTTACTGATCGATAAATGTGTGTAAATTTTACCTTGCTGTGGGCCTGTAACGGAGGCCAGAAGTTGACCAGGTTGGGTCCTGCATGTGTCAGTGGAAGATTTGCTTTAGCTCGAGTGGTCAGTGTGTGCAGAATTCCACATTCATTCACGCTCTGCAGGTCACTCAGATCCTCACACAGGTCTAGCTCTGGTGGATTACACTGTGGAGGAACAGCATCTCCATTAATTGGTTTAAATGTGAAAGAGCTAGTCTCAGATTTTACACAGATTACACCCTGTGAAAACAGTTTTCTTTTGTCTTAGTGGAGATGCTTTATAAAGTTATTAAAAAATGTTGCCTTTTTTAAACTTCGATATTACTAATGTCATTGTTCTGGATTAAGATAAGATGACAAACCAAAATATGTTTATGTCTATACAAATTTTCAAACTATTTCAATTCAGCATCCTTAGCATCTGCCTTTTTCAGTGAAACAAAATGCTAATTAACCAAAAACCAAAAAATAAGATCTGGAGGCAAATCATTTCTGGTGATAATGGCTGAAACATCCAATGAATCCAAGGTCCACTACTGATGATGTGTCCTAAAATTTTAATATTAAAATCTAGATCAGATTTCTAGTAAACCTAACCAAGGAAGGTAAAAAAAAACCAACCTAAAAATGGCAGAATAGCTTGTGATAAAAGACCGAAACACCCTGTAAAGTTGAGGCACACAAAGATGCATCCCGCTGGTAAAGTTTCCGGGCTGCCTTTCCTCATAGCAGGCATCCCTCAAGACTTTCTCCATTTGAAGCAATGCATTATCAGTGATTGTAACATCTAGTCCTTTTATTGAATCATGTTTCTTGTCTAGTCTCCCCGGTCTCTATGTCGTGTATTTCCTGTGTCTTCCCTGTCAGCCATGCCTCCTGGTCAAGTCTGCGTCTCCTTGTGTCTGTCTTGTGTTTCCTGTTTTACTTTGATAGTCTTGTGTCCTTGTGTTCAGTGTTTTGAGTTTATCTTCCCTTTTGTCTTGTCATGTTTGATTACTCCCAGCTGTGCTCTCCTGCGGTTTCTCATTTCCTCACTACTTCTTGTGTATTTAAACCCTGTGTTTTCCTCTGTCAGTTGTCGTGTCGTACCACCCCGTGTTGTTTTGTTTTGGTTCTGTTTCCATCGTTCCTAGTTCCATGCTCCTCGTTCCCTAGTGTTTCTTTTTCTAGGCGACCTGTCCAGGGTGTACCCTGCCTCTCACCCTAAGACATCTGGGATAGGCTAATTTTGTATTATTTCCTGATATGTAAAACCTTGGAATTAACAGAGGCTGTACTTTCTTTTTATAATGACTGTATGTGTGTGTTATTCATAGGAAAAGTGCATGATGAAGAATATTTCATATGATGTTTGCAGTTTTTTAATCATATATTTAAAAGACCTTCCCCCTAAACTCACATCACTGTAACATTAGGAGTGGTATAAAAAAACTTTAAAATTCTGATTAAGCAAATGTGTGCTAAATGTCCAAAATTTAATAGAGATTAATACATTAATTGGTCTCTGTTGATGAATTTAAATGTTGACCTTTTTTCATTCTTATCTTGTTTGTTTCTTAAAGAAAGGTTTTTTGCTCACTAAAATGACCTGCAATGGATATCTTCACTATCGAGTATTACAAACAAAGAACAAGCTGATGTGCAAACTCCTTTTATGATTTGGACAATAATAGAACTAGAAGGACACTAAAGGCAAAAGGTCTGATCTACCTTCTCAACTTCATACTCGGAGACATCATGCACTGAGCCGTCCGTCTCAAGCCGGACCCTCGCCCGGCCCTCGGGGAGCTCTGGTGTGCCTTCATCTGGCTTCAGCTGAGTAGCTGAAAAGAGGAGAAATTAAGTTATGTCTTTGAAAGCACACATACGGACACATTGTGAACTGAGGGGTGGGAAATGGGTCACCCACAGATAATTTAGATTCACAGTCTAAAGCTGCAGCTGCACACATCTCTAAGCAAGCTTTATTTCATAATTCTTTGCTCCATGCATTTTAAAGAGTAAGGTCAGGGGTAATGGTTAGTAATGTGTAGAGCATGTACCCTAATATAAATGAATGTAATCTAACGATATATATATATATTTTTTTCGTTTTTAAATC
>VUQG01028013.1:7514-30085 GCA_015106755.1 Etia nguti | reverse complement strand
ACTTTTAATGACATCCTGACAGGAAAAACCACCAGTGTCCTCCTGCAGGTGCACACACAGCGATCAGGTAGTGAATTATATATGTTTTTGAATCCGTTTTAGGGTTTTCAGATTGGATAAAGTTCCTTAAAAGCTCCTTCTGTTTAGACATTTAATATTAGAGAAGTATAAGCTTATTTAAAATATTTTAAAAAAAAAGAAAAAAAAAAAAAGAAGTGAAACCTCTTATGTCCTGTTTTGAAACTGTTAAAAAACATCAAAAATAGAAACTTGGGAACAAAGCCAGAAACTTGGCTTCTTGTGGCATTTTTCTCCACATCATATCAGAAAATCTTGAGATCTTTTTAAATTTTTCTAAGAAAGAAGAAAGAAGTGAGCTTTAATGACCTCTAAAACCCACTCAGAGAGCGCTCAGCTTGCATTAGGAGTTCAAAGAAAGCAATCGGAAAGAGGCGTCACACATACTACGTACCACACCATTGACTGTCAGGTATAGGAGGAAGCGTGGGCCTAACTGGATGGCAAACAACTTTGTGTGAAATCATCAACCCAGATTCCCAGTCGCCCGTCTCTCCCCCAGAGATTTGGGCCAGCTCACGCACTCGATCTCAGTTGCAGCTCTTCACTCCACAAACAGTTCAGAATTTAATTGACGAGACATAAAATAATAATACTACTTTACTGACAATAATAATAATATTATCTTCCAAATAGCAAGAGGAGGGAAGCAGAGACTTTAGATGCTTGGGTGGCCTCTTTTTTCAAAACTCACACACTTGCCCTGTCATTTCATTGAGGGCCATTTAATAACCCCTGGAGTCCC
Source organism: Etia nguti (assembly GCA_015106755.1). Taxonomy (NCBI): domain Eukaryota; kingdom Metazoa; phylum Chordata; class Actinopteri; order Cichliformes; family Cichlidae; genus Etia; species Etia nguti. The sequence continues at coordinate 29,262 of VUQG01028013.1, read as the reverse complement.
GTCAACCAACACCCTTCACATCCCAGTGGCCAAATCCTTGAGTGGGCAGTACCGTGACATTGTTTAAAGCGGACCTGTTATGCTTTTACTTATTTTCTGTCCGTTTTTGATACAATGGTCCGGCCCACTCCTCATCACAGTGGGCTGTATGTGGCCCACGATGTATAATGAGTTTGACATCCCTGCTTTAGACTAAACAAAACGGTTGATCAGTGATTACATCGAGTCTTTTCTTATTTAAAGACCAATTGCAAATTGCAACCAAATAGTTCCCAGAAGTTGAGACTGCATCACCCACAATCTTTGATTTGACTTGGACTGACTACAGTCACTCTCAGACAACTGCAAACTTTCACCAGTCTAAGCATCATCTAATATAAAAGCGCAGACAGATTCCCAACACGTTGCAATAAATATGACTCTGTCTGCACCGTTCATCATCTGCAACTCATCTCTTTGACTGCAACTGGTTCCCAGCTGATTGTATTCTGGTTATATGTCTATGTACAAGAAAGGTTGTAATAAATGCCTAAGAGGTTTTGCTGTTAAATCGCCACCTGAAGCAACTACGTGACTATTTATGGCGCAATCTCTGAATTAGTGCTTCAGATCTGTGAGGTTCTGGCTGGACTCCAAATGTAAGTAGTAAATGTGAATTTGTGCCCATTTACCACAGGTAATCACCAAAATGTCACAGACTGCATATAACTGTCAACTTGATCCCATTAAACAGCAAACTGATCGCAGACTGACTCGGTCTTATTGCTGTCTTGGCACAACAAATTCACTATGTAGATGGCAGCTGACTACGAGGTGCCGCAGACCTGATCCCCATCTTTGAAGCAACTGTTTCAAAGGAAGTGACATCACAGCTTCAGTGAACATGGCTGCAATAATTTGTGGTCATGCGATCAGTCTCAAATGTTTGAGACCATGTGACTGTAGCATAGAGGGAGAGGAGCTAAATTAATAAACTGAGAGGCTGCACCAGAATAAGATAAATAAGCATTATTTTGATCTGAAAATTATGCAAAGCTACTCTAATAGAGACCAAAAGAAGAATATGCAGCTTAAGAAGTCTCCTGCAAACCCTGTCTCTAACATGGACTAACAAAGCCAATCAAAGCGAAGGAGGTTTTTTCAGAGAATCATAAAGTTAACTTCATAGAATCAAGTTCAGCTGCTTTCAGCTTTGCACATATTTATTTCTGATGATCTGGATGTGAGCTGGAGAGGTTTGTAAATTTATAACCAAGAATGTTCTAAAGCCAAGATATTTTTACAGCTCAAGTTAAAGAAAGTGAGAAAATAAAGGGCTGTGGATAGAGAAACTATTTCAGTTGAGCATCTTTTTTTTTTTGTTCTCAAAGGCAACAGAGACACACACCTGAAACAAACAGAAGTGTAAATCTTTCCTAGGGATGTTCCCAATAAGACAAATGTGGCAGATATACTCAACAGATCCTGCAGTGGAAAGTTCCTTCAGCAGAGCAGCAACACAAGCAATAAAATAAGACACATGACCTTGGCACGTGACTCTTCACTCCTGAGAAACTTTGTTTTATACATTTTGACAATAGCAAGTCATCTTTATATACAGTTACTGTCAGTGTAACAAGACACATTGTTCTCAGGGTCTGTGAAACTCCCCGAGAGCCGTCAGTCACAGAGCGGCATCCATCTGTCACTGTCATTAAGTTGGAGAGGAGGTGGAGGGGGACGTGTTTAGACTGTTGCCAAATCTAGAGAGGAGACCTGGCAGGGAGGTCAGGTGAGACTAGAAACCCGCAGAGCTTATACCCTACAGCAGCCAATTTGGACGTGTGTCACAGTGGAAACTCAAAGTTCAAACAGTCCTGAAGTAACTATTGAGGACGTTTTGTTTTTTCTGTATTTTCTACAGATTTTCTTGGTATTTAAGGGGTTTAGGAGTCCTGCAGGAAATAGGTGGGTTACAGTAGAAGGGTATCATGAGGGGTCTTTAAATCCACCAAGCTTAAAAGTTCAAGTTCGTAATATCCTTCTACTTTCATTGTTACGTTAATGATTTCATGAAATCAGTTAAGAAATCAATCCCTAGTTCTGATACCAGTACTTCATAATTTCTTTATCTTTACATTTCCATACTCTGCAAATCTTGCACCGGATTCAAACTGCACAACAATATAACATGCAGCACGGGATGTTTATTGCTCACTGAGCTTACTTTGCATGACAGCCGCATTAAGGAATAACTCAGTTTAATTCAACCTGGCACACTTCCCATTTCTGTGGCTGTGACTTTATAAGTCATGAAAATTTTGCTCCATCTCCATCATCTGTAGAGTTTCAGGCCAAAGAGGAGTCACACAAAAGGGTCAAATTGGGAGGAGTGTAAGCTCTCTGCTGCTTTCCATACCAGTGTGATTTCTACCTGAATGAAATTAAAAATTTAAGTACACGGAAACTAGTCACCTGGAAGACGGCCATTCTGCAGACTACACTTGGCATCTCCATCTGAGGCGACGTGACCTCATCGTGCCTCATATAAAACCTGAGCACCTGCTGCTGCAAGTTGTCGGAGTTGTAGAGGAAACATGAGCCGATAATAATAAAATTACAAAACAGCTCACAGAAAAATTGGAGCGTCCTCGAGGATTTAAATAAAATCCTAGCAAAACCAAAGATAAGACAGAAGACAAAAAATTATATGTATCTTCATTATTCTGGTAATTTTTCAATAAGCACAGTTGCTTCTGACGGGTAAAGAGTGTCTATGAAGGTGTTTTGATGCATGCTCAGTAATCCAGGTTCATTTGGTCATTGCATTTTTGGAGGGAGAAATATTTTATCACTCATCACTCATGTAGCTGACTGCAAAATTAAAAGGGCATTTTATTAATTAAAATTAAAGAATTAAGATTTTAATTTTTGTGGCATTTCTGTGCATTATCTGATTGTATACATCAGCTTTCTCATGGGAAAAATAAATAAATAAATCACACCAACGATGCAGAGGTCTCAAAAACTCAAGTGTATCAAATATGATACAATTACAGGATTAAGGCCTTTTTAACTTACTTTAACTCGGAGAAAACTAAAAACTTGCGTAACAGCTGGCTTCTAGTTAACCTAGCTGTTTCTCCAAAAGAGCCACAATGAGACAAAGGTAAACAGACTCTTTTCTGAGGAGGAAAAATAAACTTTTTTTTTTGTGGGCCAAGCATCACAAACTGTCATTTTACAGGGAGGAGGCTCTCGCAAGCGTCCAGTGGAAAATTACTGAAGATCCATGTCACAGCAACAAAATAAACAAACTCAGGTGTTGGTTTCTGGGACGGCCCAGATACATGCAACAAACACCATCTGTCCAACACAAGGCTGCATTCCAGACACGCACACACACACAAAAAGCAGCAACCCTCATTCTTATTAAAGATATTTAACAAATCCTGGGCTTTTCCTCTGGGGATTTTATTTTCTAGAAAGGGCTGTGAAGCTGTATCCAAACATTAGCCAAAGCACAGCGAAGCCTGACAGATTTAGTAAAAGTAAGTAAGTAAAATTTATTTATATAGCGCTTTTCGCAGATAAAAATCACAAAGTGCTTTACAACAAAGAAAATGAAACATACTCTCTCACCTTGACCTGAACTGTAGATGGCCTTCACCGATTTCTTCACCTTCTGCAGGGAGGTTCGGTCCTGGTCCAGCGCCTGAGGAAGACAGGATGCTTTTTAACACCTTTGAATTGGTTTTATGCCTTTAAAGGTGACTGTGAACATTCGTATCAGAAAACGGCAAAGACACTTTGCAACCTTTAAATATTTGTTTTAATGGTAGACCAAACCTGAAGAGGTTACGGCATAAGAACAACAAATATTTGCTCAATAATAGAGCTGAAGTGCTCATTCATAATGAACGTGGTATCAATCATCATTTCAACACATTTCAAAAGCAGAGCTTTTGTGCAATTACGGGTTGTTTATTATTACAAATTATTCACACAAAAATGAGGCTGACCTGCCGTTACTGCACGCTATACATCTCACTTTCTCGCAGTTTCACAGATTAATGTTTAGAGCTTTGCAAACAAAGCACCGGGGATTTAAAATAATGACCAGCATTAATAATAAAAACACATGCATCTCCCACCAGTGGTTACATGTACAGAATTAGCCATTCAGTGCAAAATCCACAAGTGTGACCCCTGAGCTGATTTACCATCACCCCCCCCCCAAAAATACGGCTTCACACAAGGAAAATTCATCATCATAAACATCATCCACATGCAAGAAAATCTCACCATGACGCCGTATTGCTCAGCTCATTCCCTGCCAGAGAAAACAACAACTACATCTGAAGTCACACCAGATTCGAACACACCCCATAACTCACATTTCCCCGTTAGAAATCCCAGCACTGACTGACATAATCCTGTGCACCGCTTACAGATAAAGACTAAAGTCAATTACATCAGTGAATAAGTGAAATGTTAGATTTTGACGCCCTCTTAGCTCAGAATTTAATTATAAACTTTTACATTTTTATAGCTATTTTTCCCATCTCATCTCGTTAAATCTTTTCTCAGTTGGTTAAAAAAAACAAAAAAACAAAACAAAACAAAAAACACCCACGAACATCTGGATTTTGCCTTCAGTGGAAAAGGGTAAAATCAGCATTTATTCACTCACACGTCAAATGACTCTGCAAAGCTTGTCAACCCAGCCTTCATGTGTGGTCACTGCTGTTTGAAGCAGGCAGGGATACAGAAATTCCAGCTTTTCCAAGTTCTTGTACCAGTACCGATCAGATTGTTGCTACTTCGGCTGCTCTGTTATTCACACTGGGTCGCCACAGCAGGTAGCAGGTGTTTGATGTGGCTGATTTTTTTTTTATGCTAGATCCCCTTCCTGACGCAACCCTGAAGAGGTTTGCTTCAGAAAGCACCGTCTTCTCCTAGGATCGAACCAGGAATCTCTTTCTCCTTTCAGTGTGTTAACCACTACAATGTCCAATACCGCGGGAAGTCATTCCTTTACATTCAGGACAACTTCAGCAACTTAGAGATTGATTTTTCTAGTCTTGCGCAGTGATCGCCTCACAGTAAGATGATCCCGGATTTGAATCATCTACCGGCCTTTTTGTGTAGAGTTTTCATGCTTTCCCACAGTCCAAAGGTTTACACGACATGTTAATTAGTAATTCCAAAATTGTGCACAGGTGTGAATGTGATCTTGATTCTACGATGATAGACTAACGACATGTCCATGGTGTACCCTGCCTCTTGCTCTATAACAGCTGAGATATATGGCAGACCCCCTCCAACCCTGAATTGGTGGTTAGGAAAACAGATGGACAGATGGGAAAGGAAAAGCCATTGGTGTAGCAAGCGTGAAATAACTCCAAAGGGATGTTTGCTTACTGCTAGCTTCATCAATCCTGTTAGTTCTCATTCTAGAAACCTATGCATATGATCAATCCAGCTTTCTGAATCAAGATCAGACTAATGCAGACATAAGATCAGTGCACCTTGACTATCAGTAACTAGCAATTTACAGCGCTGTTTCCTTTTAGGTCAACAGATTTCTACAGTACATTTAACTCATCAAAGGAAGACCTAGTTGTGTGGTTGGTTGACAAAACTGAGGAAGTTAAATAAAATATTTAAAAGAAAGCAGTTTGCTAAAATGCAAACGCTGACATGATCTTTAACACGCTGATCATTTACTCATGTTAAAAAGTTCTGGTGACATCCAGTTGCAACAAGAGCAACCCAAGATTAATGAAATTTTGTTCCAGAAATTCAACCGTCAATGTCGGCAAAATGCAGAAACCTAATCTCTCTTAACTATGACATGAAAAGAGACTAGCTCAGATATATTTTGTTTATTCTTCATTTCACTTGTCTTTGTCCTTTTGTCATTTATCGTCTTAATATTAAATATCGATTCAATTATTGTATATTCTTGGCGATTTTATTTTAGGAGAAAGCACTGTTTAAATCAGCCCTGACATTACACAAGCCCAGAGACTGGACGGATACCTCTTGGTAACCATCAGATGCTAGGGGAAAATATCCCCCCAATCAATTAGGTTTCGTTTGCTGGGGGGTACAGGCTGAGGGTAGGTTAAAAAAAAAACAACTAAAAAAAAATCACCTAGTGCAGCTTTTACTTTGAAGGTGAACAGTTTTTCTCCAGTTTCTTTTGCACTTTTCAAAGTTCCACCACCACTCATCATGTTTGCAGAGAAGTCTGCATTGTTCATGCGAACTGGGGGAGACCACTTGCAATCTGCTAGGAACCAAAGCAATCACAAGTTTCTTACTGCAGCATGGTATACCAACAATTTCTCCTAGCAACTGCCAACAACCTTTGCTAAGAATCAGGTCAGGGAATACAGGTTTTACCCTAGCAACCAGTGGTTTTTAAGGGGTTGCCAGTCGATCTCTAGGCCTGAGATCTTACATGTAAAACAATGCACTCATAGTCTCTCTTTCAGAGTGACCATTACAGCGTATTCATTTAACACTGTTATCAGATTGGTAGTCAGTGCTGTTTACCAACCTTCTTCTCCTTCATGACACACCAGAAAAATAATCATAAAGGTGCCGTTTGCCTTTATTACAGAACTTCAGACTCCAAATGGGAATGCTGTAACATGAAGTAGTTCAATATAATAACTAAGTGCAGGGGAAAAACAGCTACGTAAGACCATTTCCAACCTGCCACACCTACTCAAAATGATCCAACCAAGAATAAAAAAGGGAGTGAATGAACAACGATGACCTCACACCAAATAAAAACAGTGAATTCTCATTAAAGTTTGTTGTTTTTGTTTTTTTTACTTGACAGCATATCTCATGCTGGACAACATGTTTAATCGAGTGATAATTCCCTGGAATATTCTAATATAACACCTTCTCTGTAATTGTTGTTTACCCGTCGTATTTCCCGGGTGACTAATTATAAAGATAGCTTAATAAAAATGAAAGGTAGATGTTTACTTTTAATACAGGAGATTAGTGCTGCACACGTGGAAAAAGCAGGCACAACAATGCCGATGTCAAGCATTTATCCCTTTAGTTTGCTAAACAAACTGGATGTGTTGCAAAAACAGCAGCATGAAAATCACCTGTGACACCCTGAAAACCATCTGCCTGTGTGACATCTATTATCGGCTCATTTACTGCAGGAGAAGCAGAGATAACTGGAAGACACGTTATGTTCAGGAAAAGTGGACACGCGAGGAACACAAATGCACGTCTGTGCTACCTGCCTCTGCTGAATGATTTAAATTGTAAGCCTGCATTGATTGCTTTTAGAATAATGCATTCTGACAGCACAAGCATTTCACATCCACCCATTTTAACCGCGGGGAATGAAACCATAAATCTGCCACGTTTTCTCAAAATAGACAATAAAACCCAAGCAAAAAGCTCTATTGCATCAAGGTCACTCAGTTAAAAGCAGAAGCACGCGCACATACACGTATAAACACACACACACCAGTTGGCTAATTAAATTTCACAACATAATTAAGCTGTCCTTGGCCTCCCTTGGACAGTTTTACATGGCTTTTCCCCAATTATGGCAGCAGTAGCTTGTTGCCGCAGGGCCCTTTTTGCCAGGGCTGAGCCCTTTGAACCCTCTGCACATGGGAACAGTCTCTGCTGCCACATACCTCCCCACACAGCCTCATTACTTGCCTCAAACCCGTGTCTGTTTGGCTAAACAGCAGTCCAAACAGGCCAGTACAAAATTTAATAAACCTCTAATCTCTCCAATAATGCCTTCGTATATGATATTATCCTGATAATTACTATGATACAAGTCTTCAAAGAGTATGAAGACATACTTCAATGATGACACAAACATTAGGTTACATGTCTTGTAACCCCTGTTCTCTGATAACAACATGAGTGCCGAGTGACTGCCTAGCCTCAAACAGCACAGTGGGGCTGTTTTATTGAAGGTACAGCTGAGTGATTGTAGAATTGCCAATTGTATCATATTATCTTGTGAATCTGTGTGCATGCATGTGTGCAGCTTTATGGTTAAATGTCCCGGAGACCATAGCAGGAACTACCACAAAAGTGGTTTCGAGGACTTTGTCAAGTGTTTATATATCTACCTATAGAGCGTATTATCAGAGAAAAGGTTGCATTATAAAAAGCTTGTTGTCAGGGTACTTGCTGCATAAGCTACTTTCACTTGTGCTCATTTCCTTTCATTCTTCACACCATCAACCACCACCTGTCATCTATTTGTTCTGGTTAAAAAACTGAGAGCTGCATCTAAGGAGGTGTTTATTAGTATATAGGCACAGAGATTTCTGACATTTTATTTTGCTGGAACGTGCATGGACAAGTGGATAATTTGTTACAGAAGTCATTACAAGTGTCTCACAGTCATAACTTGCTCCCCTACTTAGCATTTTTAAATTGTGTCAGTAAGTACACATGGATCCAGCCTTTGATGTTTTAGTTTATCATGAAAAGTGTTATGTTTATCAAAGTAAACATAAGAAATACAACAATCTTGCCATACAGTAAAACTCCAGGAATGGGCTACTGCATGTATCCGAGAGTCATGCAGGCTAATCTTTGATGCTAGTAAATACACTACACTACTGTAGCTTTCTCTGATTAACTGAGGCTCAACAAAAAGTTCTCCATGACACCACCATGAGAGGTACTTTCAGCTGCTAGCTTTTGACTCAAACATGGCTCTGGGGTGACCTACACCCAACCACTTAACACCTTTGCACACCATCCTTTACATGTTACTCTGTTGTTAGTCCTTGGCAACCATCAGAGTTGATCAAAGTTACAATGAAGAGAGAGCTGCAGTGAAACAGTTTCTCATGCTGCATATTTCTTTATCTTTGATGCTGTTTTACACTATTACGCCCTTCCCTGTTCCAGCGCACTTTTCAACCAATCAGCAGCTCAGCCACGTTTGCATTGGTCACATAGGCTCTGTGCAAGCAAATTGACATAAACGCTGTACCACAGAAGGAGTACTAGCTTAAGAATCTGTAAGGGTCAGGCTCATGTTGGACAGGGGCTCCACTACACCGTGGAGCCCCTGTCCATGCAGCCACCAACATAGAGGAGTGTGATAGGTTAGCAAAATACTTGTTTTCTTGTCTTGAATCGCATCAAAAATCAAACATCATTACACCGTTTTCTGTTCACTGAGTCTACAGATAGTAGCAAAGCAGTTTAGCATAGCACAAAAACTCAAAAGACCAGGATACAGCCATTTACCTCGCTTCAGATAAGAGAGGTATCAAATATTTCAATCAAACCACAGATAAGGACAAGTGAAGTTTCATTAACTGGAACTACTGCTATAAGTTTGCGACATAAACCTTTCTTAGAGAATCACTTAGTGTCTTTTTCTCCTCTTTAACAGGCAAAACTTTACATTAACCACATTCAGCTTTGATTAATGTGCATTTACCATTTTTCTGCTGACATCTCCTCTCTCAATTTGTATAGAAAGTTTACCTCAATTTCAATAAAATGTACACAGAATCTATTCTATTCCACTATGAAGAAATAAGAATCTGAATTCGAGTTATCGAACAGATCTTTCAAAATTAGACCAGAACTATTGCTTTGTGTCTTATACATGCTGCAAAGGGGAATTATTCCTCTTTTTCTAACTGTGCCGACTCCATGTAAGTGATTAGACAACAGATTAGGTCCCCATAACAGCTGACACATTCACTAACAAGCCGCGTTTCCTCTCAAATCGCCTCTATGCAACATGCCAAACCCCACCCTCGTCGCTCGGCCTCGGTCAGTAGATCTGTGATTACTCAGAGGCTACGGCTCAGTGTCGCTGATTAGGATGAAGACGACACAAAACAGAGGCTGATAAGGTGGACTGAATAATCTATTCCATGTGTATTCTTAATTAAATATTCAGTTTCAACATCAGGAAGAAAAAAACACAACGGTTCTTCAGCCATTTTTCTTTTTTCTTTAAGTCTTTCATTTCCGTATCTATTGATCCATACATTAGCAAGTCAAATAAATCATACCTAGTATCCATTTTATGCTGTGTACTTTGGATATCTTCACATTGGCTGCCACATTAGTGCAGAACGTGACTGATATGAGGTTTGCTAAAGCCATTTCTCCCATCTTTTTAATGCAAAGACAAAACAAAAACAAAGCAAAAAAAAAAAAAACATACAGAAATCAATAACCTAGTGCTTTCTCGGCACACAGCCTTTGCAAACCCTTGGCAACAGACAAACTCTCTAAACTCTGCTCTCCAAGAGGCCAACAGCTATTCAATATAGTCAAAGGATTGTTTTTATCTGCCAGCAACCAATCGCAAGCGCACATTCAACCTTGGGGGGATGGGGAGGGATTAGCAAGTGTGATGATGCCAAAACATCTGCAGCTGCTCTCCACCCATACACAAAGTGATGCATGTTGATGATGTGTTTAATGAGAAAATGAAGCACAGAATAGAGATGATCAATCCTGGAGATTCCAGCAGGAGTGTCAGGATGTTTTTATGGGAAGTTTGTGAGATATGGAGTCAAAGAAGTCAAGAGTTTACTTAAGAGAGATGAAGAAGGGAGATAACACTTGAGGGGAGATTTTGTAACCAGCAGCAACACAGAGTTTAAAAGTTCATAAAATGCCCAATTAAAAGTTCACAAGATTTATTTTTGTCTCAACCCTTTGTTGACCAGTAAAATCAAAGCTCTGCAGCATCTCTATGAAAGAGTCACATACTTGATCATGACTCATGACCGTTTAATTGCTGCGCTGTAAAAATGTTCATAGTTGAGAGCTGAAGGTTTGTAACCTTCAGGCATTTTTCTTTAAGCAAAAAAATGACAAACAATCAGTTAGTGGAACTACAGATAAATTCCCTAACTGTAAATATAAAAAATAAATGGGGTAAGTGATGTCACGAATCGTTTACCCACTTTTAATAGTTAACTCTAGATAGCTATATCAATCATATGTGAGTAAAAAAAAAATCTAGACTACCTTCAGTAACCTGCTTGAAGACCAGCCACAAAAATTACTTCTTCAACCAAAAATGTAGAAACCTCACATTTAAAATAAAATAAAAAAGGTACAAGCACAAATCATCCTATACTGATATATACAAGATGCCCTCTGGTGATGAAAACGTACTGTAGTTTGGTCATTCCTTGAAAGCTCACACATATAGATGCTTGAAAGTGACTTGGTCACACAATCATTTTTAGACACATTTTCAAGTTTTTTTACTGACCCAAAATGAATCATTTAGTACATAAACATAATTAACAAGTGAAAGTGAAACCAAAACTACTCAAAAACAAAAGCAAAACAGAGTCAGAAACACAATGTCTCACAAAGGGGCAAGAAACCACACCTTTCCTTAATTTCTGTCAAATATATACTGTTACAGTGGTGTAGGTTCATATTAAACATGGCCAGAGACCTTGTTTATGCAATCCCTGTCCCTTTAGTCTGCTTTACACCTACTTTCTGGCAGTTTCTTCCCCCATTCTTGGCTCTATATCGTATAGCTCAGACACACAGCTGTGGTCGTGAGCGCAAACGTTCAATGGCGGCCCTTAAATATTACATTAGCAATATAAGGGTGGGGGGTGGAGAGTGACCACCAAAGTGACCAAAAGGGTTAATGGGACCGACTTCCTGGCTCCCAAACACCACATAAAAACACACACACAGTCATGCCCAGGAGGTGAAAGCTTTGAGGGGAAACTGGTGGCTCAAGTGACTGGGCATGACTGACTGGAGGCTGTCTCAGCTTCACGCTTCCTGGCCGAGGCCTTATCCTCCCTCAGCAGCCCTGCCGCTTCCCCTGCAGCCGTCCTTTGACAGGAAGCAGGAAGCGTCCAGGCTCGTCAGTGTCCTGTCCTGTGTCCATCTAATGACACCAACTGCTCTCCGCTGACAGCCGAGGAACAAAAAAAAAAAAAAAAGAGAAGACGCTTTCTCACTGTTTTTCTTCATCCACTCTTTTTTCCTTTTTGAACCATGCTCCTCTCCTCTGCCATGTTTGGTATCACACTGGCAGCAGGATAGCTATGCAGTTACCATAGAGATGTCATGTGGCCGTCTCGAGCGGCAGCTCTATATTCTCCACCGTGGAGATTGAGGGACGCTGCTCTGACTAACCTGTTTGTCAGCAGCTGTCTGGGCCTCAGTGTTGCCACTGTGACACATTTCACTCTCCTCCCAGCAGAGAGCGAACACTAAACCTCTCAGAGCTGCTAAAATGCAAATTATTTCCTAGAAGAAGAAAACAGGAAAAGGGCACAATTATCAAAGGACTTCCTCAGATTTCAGACATCTGCACTGGCATTTTTTTTTATAACATTATCCACACCAGCCCTGAGTTTTATTTCTGCTTCCTTCCACAGAAATGCTCTTTCATTTCCCTTCTGGACCCAACTGCACACCAATCACTACAAAAACACACACACAAAAAATGAGCACCTGTTCATTTTAATGTATATCAGAGCACTGAATCTCGCCCTTCTTGTTTAGTCATAAAGATAAAGTCATATAAAAGATAAGTCTGTTTGTCTGTCAAGTCATTTTGTCTGCCTGCTGGTTGAGTCTATGTGGCATGACTCAAAAAGCAGGAAGGGCGGGGAGCCATTTTCACTGGCAGGAAACAAATGCACATCCCTTTCTCTGGCCTGCAGCCGGAGAGCCCATCAGCGCTCCAAGAGGAATGGGAAAAATGAGAGGATGCAACATTTCCAAAAGCAGCTGAGGTCAGATGGCCTATTTCTCACACAAAGGAAGAAAGAGAATGATCAACTGCCAGTGGTTTTGGTTTTGGTTACGAGGTGTACCTGGACGACCGCATGACTGATTGGGTGTATCTGACACAGCAACTGGATGAAGTTAGAACTCCTCTACAGCTAACAGAGAACATTTTCTCAATGGATTCTATCAAATCAATATGCGGATAGAAACCTACTGAACCGCATCTGATCAATGGAACAAAATCATTTTATTCAAATCAGCCAAATTACAGAAAAAAATCTATACATCCCTAAATAAGAAGCAGCTGCAGTGCAGTCAGTGCCAAAGCTTGGCCTACACACACACACACACACACAGACTTAAAGCTTTTAAAACACACAAGGTGATGCATTGCAAGCTACGCTCCATTTTAACAATATGTCATATACCAGCTTCACTTCAAAATTAAAAGGATTGCAATGTTTTTTTCCTGTAGAAAAGTGAAGCCAATGCATAAAAGGTGCCATAAACCTGCATTCCTGCTAATGGCCTGCAGGGTCGACTCCTCAAGCTGCACAAAGAAGTCAAGTTGTGCAGAGGTCTATGAGAAAAATCAACCTTCATATCCCTTAATTGAAGCCCTCAGCTTACTTTCGTGATTAGGTTTATGATCTCAGTTGGTAGTTTTAAATGTTAGAGACTGCAATGTGGTTGCCTGTCTCTCTGTTAGCACTGGAATAGACTGGCAACCTATCCTGGATGAACCCCACAGATGGATGGATGGATGGATGGATGGATAGATGGATGGATATGATGTTGATCTCATTGGGTGGGCCTACTGTGTGACTCACAAGTAGCTACCCTGTGAACTTGTCCCTGTGTTTGTCAGTCAGAGCTTCCCCTGGCTTGTCATAGCCTGTCAATTGAGCTGGCGATACTTAAATTAAATTCTGAGACAAGTTGTCAGTGATGAGATTCCTGAAATATTTATTCAAGAATCACAAAGGGCTACCAGAGGGCTCGTCACGGCCGCTTCCATGGTTCAACCTCCACATCATGATGCAGAATTTTTGCTGCTTAGATGTGCTTTGTTTTCAGAACCCTATAAAATGAAAAGTTGTTTCACAAAGTACTAACACAACAAAATGAAATGTTGACCATGTGTCTAGGCAATTTTAAAATTCTTTTTGCATAATAAGCACATTGACCAAAGAATGATTCAAAGACAGGATCAGCTGTGCTTGAAATATAATTTTAAAGACAGTGTGTTTAAAAATTAAAGTATTAAAAGTTTCAAAACACTAACATGGACACGCTCAAAGTCTTCATCTGAGACTTCGTGTCGCGACTACTACAGCTACGTTCATCCATATGGATGGATGGGTGGAGCCATCTGTTGCTTAGTGAAGTTGTGAAGCATCAAGCTGACATGACAAGCCAAGGGTGAATCAACATGACTGAAATACTGTGGGACACTGTGATTGACAGGTCATTACCACATGTGTATGCAAAGTAGGCCCACCCTAGTTTACCTCCTTTTTTGAGACCCTAAACTCATCACCATGAGCTGTATAGGCTCTCCCTCTCTCCCTGGCATTATCAAGATCTCCCCAGTATCCTTAATGACAAGTTTTGACACCTCCGCATCTATCAATAAAGGTGCGGTTTAATGACAATTAGACAACAGTTTCCAGGTTTTTCCAAGGGTAGCTGTGTAGGCAGAGACCACCCTCACTAACTTCCGATGCACACCAGGTCACTGTGTTTTGTGAACAGGCCTGAAATATGAGAGAAACTGATCTCCAAAACAGGCTTTGAAGAAGTAAAGAGTTAATGCACTTCCACCTTGCCTTACCCTTTCTGGTGGCTACACCCACCTTTTAAACACGGTGAAAGCCTGTAACACTGAGCCTTCTCCGTCTTCCTTTCGATTAGATGTTCCAGCAACAAAGCTCATCGATGCAATGCCTTTCAGCCGCCAACTCTCAAATTCCCATTTGCAGCAACGTCCCATTAGCAGTCGAACGACCCGCAAGGAAGCCAAAACCACAGTGAAATTTCAACAGTCGCTGCTGTCGGTTGCAACACTATGTGAGAATAATGTTCCCTTTAAAAATAAAACAGACTCTGTGTTGAATTAGAAATATTAGGGAAAGAAAACAATTAATTTGCTTTAGTAAACTCTGTGGTTATATAAACATGAGCTGTATGCTTTTTATGGGCAACAGCATTCAAAACTGTCAGTGTGTCAGTTTTTTTTAATGGATTACAAGCTTGTATCTCTTAAACAAATCCCCACCTGCTAATGATTCTGGTCACTAACATGAATAATAAGGCCCTGATATTACTTCCATGATGTCTTGCTGTTCGCTCTGTCTCAACACTCTGAGAAAGGAGCTGTTCAGCCGTGTGCTTTTCTGCAGATTTGTGAAGGCCACACGGTGGATTAAGCCAACTTCCTGAGTTGCGAGGACTCTTTGCTGCAGATCTCCAGAGGTTCACGCACGCATGCTTGCGGCCGGTGAAAACTCAAGCGGTGCATGCTGCAGTATCACATTCACACATCATTTGGCGGCTTCCCTCTGCTCTGCTTGCTCTCACGCGGCCCACTGCTTGTTTCTTGAGCGATGTTTTCACAATCACACCTACGCACTGCTGCAATCGACTGCACTCACCTAACATCAGACGAGCAGCATACTTTTATTTGTTTATTGTTCTTCTCAGTCAGGAAGTCATTATTCATGTGAAGCAGCTGTTAGATTACTATAGCGGGAGAAACTCACAGCTGATGATTAAAAAATGGCAGCTAGCATCCTTTTTGTGTAGGATTTGATAACAAAGAAAGCAAACAGCAGCAGACCAGAAAGGTTGTTTGCTTCGGGGCAAAACTGAACTTATACCGTGACAAATGCAGGGCTGCAGCAAACTCTTAGCATTCCAGCTGATGAAATGCCAAATAAAAACAAACAACACTGAAATCAACAACTATTTTCACCACATAGCCAAGGAAATAAACTACAGATGGGTAAATTACTGTTCATTTAATCTATACATGTCCGAGGTGATACCTTCTGTTCGACCAATAGGCCAAAACCCCAAGACAAACGAGCTGCATTAAGGAAATAGTTGACATTTTTTGCTTAAAAATAACAACAACTAATCAAACAATTGTTTTTAGAGCTAACGGCAAACAACAGTCACAACAGAGCGTTCTTTCTGCAAACAAAGGTTTGCAGAATCCTGCAAAGAGCTTTAAGTCTGCTGCACTGCAGTATTCAATTCAATTTTATTTATATAGCCCCAAATCACAAAAACAGTTTGTCTCAAGGCGCTTTATATTCTAAGGTAAAGACCCAACAATAATACAGAGAAAAAACAGAAACCCCAACAATCAGATGACCCCCTATGAGTAAGCGCTTTGGTGACAGTGGGAAGGAAAATCTTCCTTTTAACAGGAAGAAACCTCCAGCAGAACCAGGCTCAGGGAGGGGCGGCTATCTGTCAGAGACCGGTTGGGGGTGAGGGGAGAAAGATAGGACAAAGACATGCTGTGGAAGAGAGCCGAAATTAATAATAATTAATAACTGAACCGATGAAGTAAAATTACTTTTTTAAAAACATCTTTGGTAACAGGGGGCTTTGTTAACCATTTTCCCAACTGCTTATAAAAATTGGAGGTCATCAGTCCTTCCACAGAGCTAACACACAGAGATAGGCCAACAGACACACTCACATCCACACAAACGGCCAATTTAGAACCACTAATTACAGACAACTTTGAGAAAACTGAGACAATTATCATCTTCATCAATCAACATGTAACGTCTGACTGAAGAGTTAGACTGAAACTCTTCGACTGAAAAGAAGATCACTGCATGAAATCAAGGTTTGTATTCGTAAAGAAAGACTTTTCTGACCTTGCAAAGATTTTAGTCAACCGACAAAATTCCCTTAAACAAAGGAAAGAGTCCTAGATGCCATAACACCTATCCTCAGGTATGGAAGCAAAGCATGGAGGATAAACAAGAAAACTGCAGACAGCATCAATGCAGCAGAGATGCGGTTCATCAGGAGGATGATTCATCAATGAAAAGACAGACTAATTAAGAAGTTTTAAAAAGAGCAAACACCAAAAGATCTGTATGCAAGAATAACAGAGAGAAGAGATTCATTAGACACGATGAGAAGGGGATGATGGGAATATGATGTCATATCTGGAAAAATCGAAGGGGGAGAGAAGCAGAGGCAGAAGGAGAGAAACCATCATTGATGAAATGAGAGACTGGAGGAAGAAAACACCCAATGAGCTGCTGCACTGTGTGAGAGACAGCCTATCTTGGACGATCATGACTGCCAACACCATTTGGCACTTAAGGAGGTGAATTAACCCAACAAGCATGACTTCGGACTTTGAGAAGCAACCAGATCTGTTGGAGGCAACTCCACTGTGAACCAAAATTCAAACCCTGAAACATCTTCCTCTGAGAAAAACACGTTTTTATCATTTTGTTTGTAATAAAATTTAAAAAAAAAGAACAAAAACAGACAATAGAAGAAAGGCTGGTTGATCACATTACCTCGTTAAAGACCAGCTCCTTTAGGCCCTGCATGCCGTCACTCTCACATTAATATGAGCCTTTGTTTTTACTTCCCGTTTATAAAGAGAATAAAGAGGAGGAGTTTAGGCCCACAAACCTCAGTGTGATTTGACTCCACCTGAACTAACCAACGTATGATGATGATGATGATAACGATAACAAACCACCAAGGAACAACGCAGAGGCTGTTTTTAGCACTCTGACTCCAGCAACTAACAATCTCATTCACGTAGAGTATGTAGTTCCTCTGCAGATTATAATCTCCGTCTCTTTAATAACTCTTTGTCTCAACTGTTTTAAAAGGCTCGGAGTCATGCTTTGGTATTAAAGTCAGGATCTGGCATCCTCGACTGTGGCAGATAAGCCATCGAAAGCTTGCTTTTTTTTTTTTAAAGCTAAAATGCTCAAATATAAACTGGTTCTTGTAAATATTTGATGTTTTTCTTGGTTTTCTTTGACACTAAACTAAAATAATTTTTGTTTGAGGACTGTTTCTCAGACATAACAGGATATTCTAGTTAATAAATATTTACTATAAAGAATGGGGATTACTGTTTGCAAGCTTAAACTATTGACGGCTGAGATTTTTGAGGTTTTAGCAACAGTAACAAACACATTTTGAAATTCATTATTAAGGAGAGAAAATCCAGCGTTTTATCTTAAAATGAAATATTCAGGATGTTGATCACTTATAACATTTATAACTCCCAGAGCAGGCAAAAGTCCAAGACCCGTCTCTTTCATAACAGATCAACAGTGCGTGGGTCAACCAAAGAAAACCTAAAATAAACTACTCTAATCTTTGACTTATCATTGATCAGCTGATGAACCTGCCAGCTCTGCTTCCTACCAACCAGCCACCCCTGTTGTAAATCTTCAGGGCATGCAGCCAAAGAGGGTGATGAAAAACACACTGTATTAGAAGTAGCATTATTTTTCCTGCCTCTGAATTCCTGCACAGGTTCTGCAGAGCCCTTCACGGCATTCCTTAATGTTTTTCCTGCAGTAGAGTCTCGAATTTCACACTTTGTGGGACTCCAACGGGTGAGATGTGAGCTATTCCAAAACCCACAGGTGTGTCCCCTCCCACGGGCCATTTGGATGCACGGACACTTGAGCAACTTGATGTACAGATGGACAAAAATAAGCCCCACTACCGTGATGTCCAACAAAAAGCCCCAACTCCCATCAATGCTGATTTCTACCTCAATTTCCCCTCACAGACTCGAGCTCTGACAGCTGCTGTCATGGTTTTGAAAAGGAAATGATGTAAGACTTTCCTATAACATTAAAAGACATCAGGGAAAGAGGTAAACAGCTCATCTTAAAAGGACCATCAGCGCCTTTCCTGCAGGCTTGAATGACCTCAGCGGGGACTCGGCTGTTCTGGGAAAGGTAGCATTCAAATTCGACATTGAAAGTGTGTATCAATTGCTTAGCTGCAATACACACACACACACACACACAAAGGAGAGAGAGTCCAGGGCCAAACACCATGAAAGCTCACAGACAGAGATGCACTGTTTATCCCCGAGGCCACAACAAGACAGCCAGCCGTCACAGGACAACACCGTCTCCTGCTTCTGCAGGCCAGTCTTAGAGGACAACAGTGTTACCACTGAGCTGATGTAATCACTGAAGGAGAAGAAAACCGAAGAGCGAGGAGGAGGAGGAAGAGGGGGAGGGCGTTAAGAGGATCTGTGGGAGCTTTGTTACTGTTAAAACACAAGTACAAACCAAAATCGGAGAAAAGAAGGAGAAGGGTCACTAAGGAGTACCAGTGTAGCATATAACTACATGATGGTGTCAGACTGTATTTTTCCCCCTGTGGCTTCAATAAATCAATAAAAGACTAGTTGCATTAATCTAAACCAAAGAGGGTGACCGCACACCACTGAGGCACAGCAGGGCTTTGTGACGAATGCTCAGACTGTCTATTAGGAATGCTCGAGTTAAGAAAGCCGTTAATATTTAGTTGCTTTTGTTGATTTTGCTTTTATTCATCTCCCTTTTCACTGTGACATTTTACATTGTTTCAGGTCTTAGTAGCACCATCTTTAAATATTTAGCAAGAACAGGTTGATGCAACACAACAGATCAAGATTGGCTATTGCCAGACATTGTGATATAAGCCGTTACCAATGTGCATCCAGTGTACTGATGCCTTTCTTATGACAGTTTAATTTAATGTGCTTATGGAAACTGTCAGACCCCAACTCAAATAAAAGAGATAAATACAACTGCTGCAAACCAGTGTCACCAATAACCAAAGAACAACAAAGTGCAAGTTAAATGCACCTAAAACAAACCAGATTTGTTTAACAGATCTATGGCACCAACTGCCTCCCTCCTCATTATGATAACTTTGTTCCACCATGAATATATCATGTATTATATATCACTGAGGGCTGCTCTCACAGTGCTAAAGGGCTGTGGGAAGTAATATATCCAGTATGATTTGCTAAGTTAGCATTGAACACAAAGATTAGCTGAGAGTCTGATGATTAAAGCAGATCCAATATGAAGCAAAAGCGGTAATTGTTCTACCTTAAATTATTTCCTGTTATTTGTGTACTAATACAACAATGGACACTCATAAAATAAAGAAGGCCAACGTTTCGGCATATATAAAAGTGATTCCTGTTACCCAAAAACAATTTTTATTCTACTCTCGGGTCTATGTGATGTCACTAAGAGCAGCTGTCCCCTAATATGGTTGTCCCAAGCACACAGTTTTGACACAGAAGCCCCACCCACCTCCACTTTAAACCTTCATTTTGTGAGGGTCGGACAATCAGAAGAAAGTTGACTTAAAGGAATGGAAGTTTAACTGTCTTGTTTCAGATACTAGTTGAACCAAGTGGCTCCACCAAGGTCTGAGAGTAGCAATATGTTACAGTAAAAAAGCAAATTACATTACCTTAAAATACTTAATTATGAATAAGCATTAAAATATTTAACATTATTGGAAACAATGTACTGTTGAAGCTGAAATTGGAAATCTTGACCCTGTGATAATTCCTGTGTATTTGTCCTGTCTCGCAACAGATGGCTGCCCCTCACTGAGCCTAGTTTTTTCCTGCTAAAAGGGAGTTTTTCCTTCCCACTGTTGCCAAATACTTGCTCAAAGTTGATCATCTGATTGTTGGGCTTTTTCTGTTTTACTCTAGGATCTTTACCTTACAATATAAAGAGCCTTGAGGCAACTGTTATTGTGATTTGGTGTGATATATATAACACTGAATTTAATAATTATGTAAACGATCATTTCCTGGACTTGTATCACAGCTAGCTAGCTCCCTTCATGGCATGCCATTCCTCATCTGAGATTAAAATGGCTGTCGATGGAGGGGAACTTTAACACCATCCATCCGTGTGAGGAAGGCTGCAGACAGAAGTGAACACTGACCCACTCTTCTTTGTCTAAATCAGGGAGAAAAGCGGGGGTGATCAGAGTGCCAGAGGAGAGTCTGGTCCACAGCTTATCCGCTGCCAGCTAATAGTCCTTGATGATATACGCGGTGCAGCTGCGGCAGGAAGGTAGGCCAACAGCTGTGGCCCACAGACCGATTATCAGATTTCAGCTACAGACACAAACAAGCCAGCAAACGGGCAACACAACACAGTCTCACCTCCCGCTGTGATAGAGGCAGAACAAATTAAAAAATGGCTTCAAGGTTTACAGAGGGAGATTTAAAGGCACATCCCCCGTCTTTAAATGCTCTTTTTTATTCACCGTCACCATTCTGTGAATTCCTGGAGCCTAAAACACTACACATCTTCAAAAAAAAATACAAACAGCAGTTCTACAAATGCTAACATTGTAACTCTGGGGTTTGCATGTTCTCGCCACGTCTGTGTGGGTTCTCTCCAGGTATGCAGCTTCCTCTCACAGGCAAAAGACATGGATGAGTGCAAACTGCTCATAAGTGTACATGTGAGGGAGATGGGCCATCTTAGCCCTGCCACAGATTCGTGATCTGTCCATAGTGCTCTAAGAGAGCTGGGACTCTTGATTGGAGAGGTGGTTAAGAAAATGGATAGTTATGCTAGGTCATCAGATTGTGCAGACCTAAGCAGTGGCTCTTTGGGGTTACATCAGGAAGGGCATCGAGTGTAAAACTCGAATCAAATGTGCAGTGCTACCTCTGTTGTGATAAGGAAGAAGCCAAAAATTGCTTAACTTTATTGTACTGACCAAAGTTATTAGCTGCTGCTTGTGTCACCTATTTTTAAACATGAAGCACACTTGCATATAACGTCTATGCAAAGCTGCCGTCAGGTAAACAGACTCACCCCCAAACAAGTCTATGGTAGATGGCCGCCCTTCCCCGAGTCTGGTTCTGTCAGAGCTTTCTTCCTGTTAAGAGGGAGTTTTTCCTTCCAACTGTCATCAAAAAACTTGTTCGGGGGGGGGGGGT
>VUQG01028005.1:78946-111297 GCA_015106755.1 Etia nguti | reverse complement strand
TGCAAGCAGCAGACTTCTACATAATACTGCAAAGAAACAACAGCAGCAGTAAAGAGAAAAGGAAAGGAAAGGAAAGGAAAGGAAAGGAAAGGAGAGGAAAGGAAAAGAAAGGAAAGGAAAGGAAAGGAAATAGTATGTGATGTGAAGTAAAGGAGAAAAAAAGAGGCAGGAAAGGAGAGGAGAGGAGAGGCGAGGAAAGGAAAGGAGCAAAAAAGAGGCAATAAGGGAGGAAGATACAAAGAGGGAAGTAAAAATTAAGGTGTGAGGGGGAAAGGAAAGGAAAGCAAAGGAAATAATATGTGATGTGAAGTAAAGGAGCAAAAAAGAGGCAGTAAGGGAGGAAGATACAAAGAGGGAAGTAAAAATTAAGGTGTGAGGGGGAAAGGAAAGGAAAGGAAAGGAAGGGAAAGGAGCAAAAAAGAGGCAATAATGGAGGAAGATAGAAAGAGGGAAGTAAAAATTAAGGTGTGAGGGGGAAAGGAAAGGAAAGGAAAGCAAAGGAAATAATATGTGATGTGAAGTAAAGGAGCAAAAAAGAGGCAATAAGGGAGGAAGATACAAAGAGGGAAGTAAAAATTAAGGTGTGAGGGGGAAAGGAAAGGAAAGGAAACTGTTAAATACACTCATTCACAACTTTAGCCGTGCATGTTGAAAAATGAGCACATATATAAGACGAGGGAGTGAAACCAGATTCTATAGGGGATGTTAAGGAAAACAAAGTAGGGCAGGAAAGGAGAGAAGAAAAAGCAAGAGAACAAGAGAAGAGAAACTACACACAAAAAGTTGCTAAGAATGCAAAAGTGCATTCAAAGGCAAACACAGATAATTTTTTTTCTTTTTGCCAAATGAGGGGTCTTGATTAACTTACCATTGTGTAACAAAAAAGGCTGATGGCAGTTTCAATGCTGTGTGTCCAGCTCTTAATTGGATCACAAAGATGCCTACTAAAGCTTTAGCACCCTAAGAGTGTTTGTTGGACCATAAAAACTAGTGTTGCGTCATCTCAGAAGAACTAAAAACACACACACACACAATTGTATGGTGATCAAAAAGTGTGTGTTCCTGAAAAAGTTCCCCTTAGTCCCTTAGGTCCTGGAGGAGACAACATAATACCCCAGAACCCATCCTGAAAGACATAATTAGGCGACATGGAGACAGGTGTGATGACACCACACGCACACCGTGCACACATGGTGTCACACACTCGCAAAAAGGCACTTGTAAATACACACGAGACACAAGAGATCTGCCAGAGATGAACACACTTTATCCTACACACACAGACACAAAGCACCATGAAAGTCAAGTCCCTTGTCCTTCCTGAGCCACCTGTCAACAGACACAAAAACAATCTGGTTTCATATCAGTCACCAAGTGAACCCACACTGGTGTTTCCTTCCCGCAGCCGACCTACACACAATTTTACCCAATAACCATTTCGTGACATCATTTAGGTCATAAAATCCCACTAAAACTTTCAGTAATGAAAAGCTGTGATTCCCCATTTAGACGGAGAGAAAGTTTCAATTGAAAACAGCACTGATGAAACTCCTTGAAACTCGTCCATGTTTTATAATGCATGTATTTAGTGAGTGTCATAAAACATCTACGCATTGATTCCAAAAATGAAAAAATCCTCAGGCTGGAGGGAAGCTGAACAGCTGCACACAGTAAGCCACAGACGCTACAGCCTGATACATTTATTTATTGTGGTTTCAGTGTCAGAATTCTTTAAATTCAGGTTATGCATGTTTATCTAAATAATGTAGCCAATGCTTTTTGGTCTTGCAGGAAAAGGTCCATCAAATACAAAAATGCTTTTCGATGTAGAACTTTTGTGTCTCTGAATGTAAAAATTGTTAATTTTTTGTCACCATCCCACTTTTTTTTTTTTTTATATATATTTTAAAGTCATCTTGTGAAATTTTGCCATAGACATCATTGAGCTCATCATTTACTGTAGAGCAAACACAAAAACTGCACTGCTGATGACGCTCTTGAAGAACAATCATAGATCAATGTGAAGTTCTGCATTCCTTCTAATGACCAGCAGGGGTGAGTCCCCTGGTTGCGATAAATAAAACTCTGATTTAATACCTCCATAAACACCTTCCCGGAGAGGTTATGGACTCATTCACTAATTTTAAGTTTCTTTAAATGCAGCATGATGTTGATTTTGTAAATTATGGTAGCATTCCAATTAATATACGTAGATGCACAGGATGCAACAGGCCAGGCCTGTCTCATGACTGACCACTGACTACCATACAATAACCTCATTTTTGTCAGATCCCTCCCTTTGGTTGAGATTTCTGGAATCTAAACAAGATAATGACGGCCAAAATGCTCAGGTCGAGGCTCCTAATGCTACATTAATACTATGGAAACCAGTGGCTGGAAGCCATGGCAAAACCAAAAGTTTTGTGACTCTGTGCGATTAATTTGCAATCTTGTTGCCTTGGAAATGTTTGTTTCAAAGACGGGGAACAGGTCTGCAACCCTTCACAGTCAGTTGTCATCTTTAAAGGGACATCAACAGGTTGATAAAACAGCAATAATTGGTTATCAGTTTACTATTTATCTGCTATTAATTTGTGACTCAGTGGGGTCATTTTGACAGTTACATGCAATCTGATTTGGATAAAATAGCCATTAACTGTGATTAACGGGCAAAAATTGCAAATCTGTCGCTATTTTTCGCCAACCTATTGCTGTCTACATATACAGACATTTGAAGCACTTACATTCAGAGTCCAGCCAGAGCCTCACATGTCTGAGAGAGAAATTCCTCAACTAATAGTGACATAGTTGCTGCAGGATGGCAATTTAACTGCAAAATGAAAAAGGTGCTGAGCAACCTTGTTTTTATATAAGAGAATATAACCTGATCACAACAAGTTGCAACCAGCTGAGTCGAGTCTCCTACTGCAAAGAGATGACATGCACAGAAGAGATGCTCTCATCAGTGTGGAGTGACTTAAATTTATTGCAATGTTTGGAATCTGTCGGCATCTAAAGACCACACTTAGACTGCAATTATTTGAAAATCTGTCTGAGAGTTATTGCAGTCAGCCTGAGTGAAACGGCCACTACATAATATATATATATATATAGATATATAGATATAGATATACATCAAACCAACTGTCTGAATGGCCACACAAGTGCAGAATAAACTTGTTTTAAAACTTTTTTGTCACTGAGGCCCCCTACGTATTTAGATTAGCTAAGAGTGATTTGGCTAAACATAAGTAACCCTTAAAAGTAAGAAAATAACCAAACACTTTGGCTTTCATTCTGTGGCAAATCCTACTGGTTATATAGCTATCACCGTGATAGTGTTCTCTCCAAACATGGCAACAATTACTTTTGTATTACTTTATCCCTCTAAAATCTGAGTTATTGGCCAATTGAGCTCCCAGCGAAGACTTAAATTGGCTTTTGTGAGAGGATTTCCTGTCTGAGAGAGAAGGTTGGTGACATTTCCACTGCTCCTGCTTCTGCTCTTCATTCTTTCCCCCTTCATGCCAAAGATGGCAACGTGACATCCTACCCTCAGTCTGGGTAGAGACTGACAGTCCCAATTAGAAGTCTCTAGTCCTCTACTTCTTTGTGTTCCATTATTTCAGTTTCATTCTTCCTTCTATCACAGATTCTGCAATCATCGTTTCATTCTGTTTTTATTTCTCCTTCATTTTGTTTCGACCTGTGTCCCACCTCCTCTCTTTTTACATTTCCCTTTGTGAGACCCCGTCTGTCTCTTTCACCCCCATCACCACCCCTCTGTCATCTGATCAGTAGAATTAATGGCTTTATTTCCATCAAATCGCCATGGAGATGAATCATGTCGTTAATCATCATATCGCTGGGGTGATGGATCGTGTCATTAATCAGGATTTTTTTTCTTTGGGCTAAAGCAAACCCACACGTTGATGATTAGCAATTAACACAATTTCACAATCTCACACACACACACACACACACATATGCTGGAGGCACCCTGCAGAGCTGGAGCGTAGCCAGGCGGCAGAGTGACTTCATCGCTGTCGGATTAATCGAACGGCAGGGATCACCGCTGACACACACATGCACAGACATCAGTACTAGACACATACACATCACAGAAAGACACACTGATGGCATAACTGAAAAAGCAACCCCAGGAATAAGTAAGAATAAACAGCAGTAATTAAAGGAAGAACCATTTTATTACAAAATCAGACTGTTTGACTCTCAGTCTTTCAGGTTTTTACTTTGAGTGCAGTGTTTGTTAAAAGATTTCATTGTGGCATTAATCTCCAACTTTGTGGCCAGGACCCTGGAAAGAGGTCCTCAGAGAAATTAAAGAGTCCACAAGATAATTACTGAGGGGAGATTTATTTGTGGACATTTGCTCTTGTTAAACACCATGCTTTAGTGTTTCAGTCCTCTAAAACCCATTCCAATCAACCTGTCTAGAGGTTGATTTACAGGTCTGGATTAAGAAGTAGAAACAGTAACTGAGGTGCGCTATAAGAAAAATGTATTTACTGGACCACAGTGCAAATGAATAAATCCTGAGGCAACAACTTGCTTTTGTTTTCTTTTACAGACATCTGATACTAGCAGAGGATGCTGATACACCTACTAAGTAAAATAAGATGAGATGGGGCTCTGTGTTCTTTATCCTAATAACTGATCAATTTAAGATTATTTTGACTTTTTTCACCTCTTCCTGATTTCTTTTCTTTTCTTTCTATTTTTGGCATATGTTTCAGATCATCAAATAAAATAAAATATTAGACAAAGATAAGACAAGCAGACACGATGCTGTTTCTAAATGAAGGTGTTTATTATTAAGGGGGAAAAAATAACAGGTAAGTGTCTTTTTTCCCAAAGGTGTTAACAAGTCACAAGTTACCAAACTTACAGACAGTATGATTGTTATAGCAACGCTGCGTGTTTACATTCCCTGGTTGTGTCCAACTATGAGACAAGTCCAGGAATGTCTGAGAGCTAGAGCCACGTGTCAGCCTACAATGATGATTTAGCACCTAAAAAGGAGCTTAACAAAGCACAGTACAAATATGCAAGAAAATTGTTCTCGCTATAGGTGAAATCAATAAACATGTCTCATCACTTGTGGCAAAAGTTCAAGGACAAGGACAACTAGGCTACAGGGCAGCTGGCGATATGTGGCCCAAGAACAAATCACTCAGCAAAGCATCGCTGGCTGACAGGAAGCTTAAACGGTGGATGGAACTCACTGATGCAGTCACATGCTGGAAATTACAGCATGGCAAACTTTGTGTTAAAATTCTCTGTTATACAGATTAAAAACATAACAGATTATCTATCTGACAAGCCAGAAAACATCAGTAGTTACAAACTTTGAGATTTCGCTACCCTGCATTACGCTAATCTGAAACATTATGAAGTTAAGTACATTCTCTCAACAAGCAGGATCTTACCTGACAGATACACTTGTCTGGGAAATTACCACTCTATCAAATTAAAAATAACATAAAAATTCACATTTAAATATTGTTAAGATTTTCTATTTTCGATTTTCAGTTAACTAGACATGTTACCAAAGAGTAAAAACATGCTTTAACCAGAGACCACATACACTGTATGTAAAAGATGGAAGTAGCTACCGTCGTATAACTCTTTGGGCATGCGGGCTTTCTGGAGTCAGAAGTAATCATAGGAAGAGATGGTTGGGTGCTAAAGCTCACAAGCTTGGTTAGCAAGCTGCATTCATTAACTGTCACAGATACCTGTCAATTAGTAATAATAAACTAATAAAATACTACAGTTACACTTACCAAAAGTAGAGCACAGTATTCTTGGTCTGCCTGTTCTACTGGATATTATTTGTCAAATAACAAATAATAAAAGTGGTGCAAAAGGAAAACACAACACAATTATTATTATTATTATTATTATTATTAAACACAGTCAAGAGATCCAGTTCAGTGACAACAATTAGCAGAAATGAAGCCAAGCAGAGTAATTGGCTACATACAGCTGCCTGTTTCAGCAGTAAATCAAAGAAAAAATGCCACTATCTTTAAGCTCTACTCATCCAGAGGACAAGTTAAAAAAAAAAAAAGTCTATAGAAATTGACTCGTCGAGCCTCCAGTGGCCATTAGAGGAACTGCACTGGACTTTGGCCCTGAGATGATATTTTCATTAGTGGCTTGATAATGTGAGCAAGTGAGAAAGCTTTAACATCTCAATCCTCTGACAGAGTCAAACAATGTGAGAAAAATGAACCGATGAGTGCATTCTGTCCAGTTCACTGTGAAAAAAATGTACAAGCCATGCAGTATTTCATCTCGTCCACATTTTATCTGTCCTTCCTTCCCAGCTTACTCTGTCTCACTCGCTCTGAACCAGTGTAACTGTCTCCCACGATGCTTCACGAAAGGTGGGAATGGATGAAAAAAAGTGCCATAATATCAAAACTGCTGATTAAAATCAAAACAACAATCTGTGTATCACACACGCGCGCACACACACACACACACACACACACATCCTGGCTTTCTTTCCCTCAATGATCTCAGATGAATTTCATCTGAGATCATTGCTTCATTAGTGAAGCTCTAGTTGTTCAAATTGATTTAATTATCAAATCATCTATGCAGCCTGTGCGTGTGTGTGTGTGATGTGGGTGTGTGTGTTTATTAGTGTGAAAGAGAGAGATTATGCAGTGATCTTGGCTGACATTGATCAGCCTAGTCTAATTGGGAGCATCTAGCCGTGTAATTGATTCTGCTACACTTCACAACTAGATGAGTTTAGCAACATCAACAACACTGATTCACACACTCACGGACAGAACGACACTGAGCCAAACTGAACTGAACTGAACCAAGCTGTACTGAGTCAGCTAAGTGGCAGAAATAAACTAAACTACCATAAATGATTCGATTATGTTGCTTTTTGTATTTGTTTACCTCCATCTATCCATCCATCCATCCACTTTCTTAACCCGTCATTCAGCTCAGGGTCCTGGCCCTTCCCCCTATCACAGTGTCACAGTGTCCAAAGAGTCACAGTGAAAATTCAGAGTCTGCCTTAAGTGCAGATTTTCTCCCTCATTTTAATATATTCATTTTTGTTGCCTGCGGTCCTGTGGCATTATCCACATTATATTGTTGCCTTTGAGAGAGCTGATTCTGCTGACTGGCCCGGGGGAAGTTCATTATTCTAACATGGCTGCACTTGTTCTATGTCATATTCATAGACTGCAAGCGACATGACAGCTCCCCAGAACTAGGACATCTTGATCACCTGCTGGTGGCTGGTGCTACAGACTGTAGACTGTATACAAAAGATGGAGGCAGCCACTGTGACATCATTGGTGTGTGGAGTTTTGAAGCTTTGATTTTAGCCTTTAATTTTTATGGAGCCAAAAGTGACCTTATATAAACGAGATCGTGGTGTGCTAGGTTATCTGCCGACCTGATATCACGACAAAGAGTGTAATAGACACGCCGGTCCACTGTGACCATTTCACGGTTTGCCTCTCCAAAACGTGAAATATACATGCATGCAGAAGTTGCATTAAGTTGCAGTAATTGCAGTAACTATTACACATTTTGCCACGATACTGGCTTGTATTGTAGAAGAGGCAACAAGCTTGGTGAGCAAGCTGCATCTATAAACTGTATGGGTGCATTGTACAGACACTAATAAGTGTGAAGTAATACACAAGCAAAATGCCAGAATTTAAATGATCAAAACTCGAGAACCGACTTCATGCATGGTCTGTTTGTGCAATTAACTGCAAAGCAAGTCATATTAATGGTCAAACAGTCCCATTTCAAGAGCTCCAGCATCACATGCATGGTCAAGAGTAGGGATGGGTATCATTCAAATTGTAATGGTACAACTATTCTTAGCAATGCTTCCTATTGACCCAGTATTCCTATAAGAAAACAATCGAATTAAGAGCATGATTAAAATCAATTCAAATCACATTTTAACATGGAGCCATTCCCATGTGGCACATAGAGGAACTACAGTTTTTGGGACTTCCACTTTGGCTTCATTTTTCAGCCCAGGAGGTTGCTGCTTTGATGGGTAAAGTTTTTTTTCACAATTGTTTAATTTCATTTTAATCAGTTAAAAGTCAGTAAATTTGCTTTTTGTTCATGTCTTACTACTGTGTGATGGTGTAAAAAGAGCCCAAGTCATAAAGACTGACAGCTGTGATGGATAACTGCTCGAAATTAAGTTTTTGTGTAGCATCAGCAGACATCTGCTCCTTTGTAGTATTTTTTTTACATTAGCTTGCTGAAGGATAACACAGACAAACGGTACAGAAAACTGGGATATTTGGCAGCCTTGTATATAGACGCTGTGTTGCTAGCTTGTGTCTATGCCTGTTCCTATCTATCCCACTTGTGTGCACTGACTGCACTCAGGATACAGAAACTGAGAGAGAGAAGTCATTCCCGATTCTGGACAGATATTTCCTCCGAGATGGATTTAATTTTAAATTAACTAGGTGGAAGAGAAAGAATGAGTCAACAAAAAGAAAAGCATGACAGGCTGGTTATTAGTAAACTGGCAGCTGATCTTTAGTTTTTCCTGACAACCATAAACTGGAATATCGCAATGTGCCAGCATTCACATCTGCTTTGCACATTTAGGCAAAATGCTGGAATTGCATCACGGAGATGGACTGAAACTGCCTTTTCAAGAGGCTGCCATCTTTATGCACCTGGTCAATTTGAATGATAAATTACCTGGGCAGGAGGTAAGTACACTGGCAGGTCAGCACAAGGCCGGGAAAATGGTGTTCATGCGATTGCCAACTTTAGCGTGTGTGTGTTAATCTGTGCGTGTGTGTCCTGAGGATTAGTCATGGTCTTCTGCCTCTGCAGCAGTGCCTAGTTCCTGCCTTACACACACACATACACACACACCTGCATCCATCTGGCCAGTCCCCTCTGTTAGCAGAGGTGTGAAACAGAGAAAAATCAGTCGAGTGAGGGAATGAGGGACGGTAAGAAAGAGGAGAAGAGGTATGAAGGGGGAGAAGCAGTGGGAAGAAAGAGGGGATATTAAAGAGAGTTGAAGAGGGGTATAAATGCGCAAGGAGGGGAAAGAAAGGGCGAGAGAGCGGGGAGCGAAAGAGTGGGAGAGTGATATTAAACACCAGGGAGCTAACTGAGCAAATTCACCTGCCCACTCTTTTTTTATTCAGCCGATCTCCCTCCTTTTCCCTCTTCATCTGCCTTCCTCTCTTCCTTTCTTTCTCCCTCTATCATCTGTTTCTTCTCTCACCTCCTACTTCCCTAATTAGCTAAAAATCCTCTTACATCTTTCGCTCAGTTCATCTTCCTCCTCTTCCTCACTATCTCCCCCTACTCTCGCCAAAAAAATCAGGTTGACCTTAATGAACAGATGAAGAGAGGAGGGGAGCGATTGCATCCAGGGAGCCCAGGAAAGGCTGGATCAGCACTTTTTGGATCAGTGTTTGTTTACTCAGGACTCCCCCATGTGAAGCTGTCAGAGGTTTTTTTTTTGCCATGTTTTTATTCTGAGGGAAAAACCATTAAGTATTAGGATGATTTGGAGGGTTGTAATCTTTTTCTGCTTTATTTAGGAAGAGCGGAAGAGGAGTTGTTAGTGTTTGCAGTATTTCCTTGGTGTTTGACAGGGAGCAGACACAGGGAAGATGAGGGAAAGGCTGGAGATGGCATGCAGAAATCGTTAGAGCAGTCCACAACAGATGAATAATATGAATTAAATCAAGCAAGCTCAACTGAGACACCTGAACTTCATCAAACACATGGTAAAAACGTGCCTAAACTGGAAGTCCCAGATAAGATTTGCTAATTAGTAAATTAGTTAGATGATTTAATTAATGAAACCGTAAGATAAAGCATAGTTTGTTCAGGCGGAACATTGGCTTATTGGGACCAGCTGTTTGCAGGATGAATGGATCATACATAGTTGGTAACATCCATTCAGACTTTACAACACAATTATTAGTAACATGACAATTTTTTTCTGCTACTGTGATAAGCATGTTATTGACATTACCATCTGCTGCCACACCTCCCTGTCCTTATGTTTTGCTATTTTTTTTAACTAAGTTGCTAATTTCATGTTTATTAAGCTCACTCAGCAGAATTGTCATAGAATTCTTTAACAGTGCCTGAAAATAGCATAGAATAGAATAAAATAGAATAGCCATTTATTGCCATTGTACATGTACAACGACACTGTGGGTGCAGAAATGTGCAGGAATAAAATATAAATAGTAGGACAACAAGAATAAATAACAGAAAAGAGGAGTATATACGAACAGGAGGAATACATGCAAAACAGGAGGAAGGCACACAATACAAAGGCACACTTTAGAGGACAGAGTTGCAAAGTGCTTGAAAGTAGTGCAATGGACTTGGTCTGAGTATAGAGTCCAGGTGTGAATGATGAGGGTTACTCAGACCATGGTTAAGATTGGTGGGTGGGAGCGGGGAAGAAGCTGTTTGTGAGTCTGGAGATGTGGGACCTGACTTTCCCGAGGTGCTTGCCAGAGGGCAGCGGGTCAAACAGGTGGTGGGCGGGAAGCAAAGGGTCACCTGTGATTGCCCTGGTTCTCCTGAGACAAGAGGAGCTGGCATTGGCCTCCAGGGTTGGCAGAGTGGAGCCAATGATTTTTTAGGCGGTGTTAATTACCCTCTGTGCTGCCTTCCTGTTCTCAGTTGTGTGTAGCTAATTCCTTCGTTTATGACACAGTTGTGGACGATGAACTCTTATGTAAGTTACAGAAAAATGTAATAAGGCTTGAAAATTGTAGGTGTGCTGTAGCTATAGGTGCTAGCCTTCTGCTCAGCTTAATGTCTTCTAACGGAACTAACTGAACTTTCCCTTTTGTTTGAGTTTTAGTGAGGGTAAGGATTTTTAATGTGATTATGTGACAAATAACATGGCCATCTGTGTAGTACAAACAGCCTGTAATACAACTCAGAAATGTTAAACTCAAGTCTTCAAAAATGTCCATGAATTGCAGAATTGGTCATGAAATTCCACAGAGTTATGTGCTGGGACCAATGCTTTTTACACTATGCATGCGTCCCTTAGGTAATATAGAAAACAAATTCAGACAAAACCAAATTTAGGAGATGAAAAACCTCAAAAACATGGCGTCTAACCAGATAAACTAGATGGCAGTACCTTGGTCTCCAGCAGTACTGTGAGGAATCTTGGGATGATTTTTGATGAGGCTATGTCCTTCAGTGTGCACATAGTGCAAACATGTAGAACTGCCTTCTTCAGTTGTGTACACATCCTATATCAGAGGAATGCATTAAAAAGTAGTTCAATTAATTGTTAATTGTTGTTCTAAAAGATCTGTGAAAAGCCTTCAGTTGATCCAAAATGCTGCAGCGTGAGTTTTTGACTGGGACTAGAAAGAGAGAGCATATTTCTCCCATTTTGGCTTCTCTTCACTAGCTCCCTGTTAAATCCAAAATCAAATTTAAAATCCTTCTCCTCATATAAGTCTTGAATGAGCAGATCGCACCATGTCTTAAAGACCTCATAGTGCCATATTATCCTAACAGAGCACTCTCAGAAGGCTGGCTTACTTGTGGTTCTTAAAGGATTTAAAAGGAGAATGGGAGGCAGAGCTTTAATTTTTCTCCCAGTTTGGATTCAGGAGACAGACACCCTGTCTACATTTAAGATTAGACATCAAACTTTCCTTTCTGATAAAGCATATACTGTAGTTAGGGTTGGATAAAGTCACAATAAACTGCTACTTAGTTATGCTGCTATAAGCTCAGACTGCTAGAGGACTTCCCATGATGCACTGTTTCTTCTTCACTCACCTGTTTAAATATTGGGTTCTGTCTCCCCGTGCACTCTTTTTTTCTTTTCTCTGTCCCCTCACCACCAACTGTTCACAATAGATGGCTGCCCGTCCCTGAGACTGGTTCTGACAGGTTTCTTCCTGTTAAAAGTTATTCCATTCCACTGCTGCAAGGTGCATTCTTGTAAGCGATCATCTGATAGTGGAGCTTTCTCTTTAATATTGTAGGATTTGTATCTTGCAGTATAAAGCAGCTTGTGGTTGTTGTGATTTAGCGATGTATAAATAAAGTCTAACTGAACGTTCCTATTTCATATATTGTTTCAAGTTTATACATCCATCACAGAAGCATTAGCATTTGTTCAGAGAAATGTTGTTAGGTGCCTATTTTTGCAGGAACAGAAATACCAGTCTTTACAGATGTTAATTTGAGTTATTTATCATTGAATTGTCTGGATTTTTCAATGTGCAGCCAAAAACAACACAGATGAGAGCAGTGAGAATAAGGCAAAAAAGAATAATTGCATGTAAACTCAAAAAACAAGCTTAAAGAGGCAAAAAAGCTCTCTGGACCGAGAGAAACTGTATGTGTGTGTCTGGTAATAGTAGTCTGGGTGCTCTGTTTCCCAACAGCAAATTCGTGATAATATATCTTATTTGTACTTACAAGTGGAGTTGACAACTGTACACTGGTATATAGAATAACTCATCATTTCATGTTTGCAAATATTGCATATAGACTTTAACACACTTTCATACCCTGAAAACCTCTGACATAAGAACAGTTTGGAAAAAAAGAGACTATTAAGAGGCACAAGACTGATAGTCATGTTGCATCTATCTTCAAGTATTTCACAAAAGAAAACGGGCAGCTCCTAGTAATTAGTCTTTCATTTCATAGTCCATTTTGTTTCCTAGAGGTGTGTTTTTCTTCTGTCTTAGCAGCTGAAAAGTGATGATGTGACATAACACTGACACACTGCAGCACCGTTACAATGGTTTTAATGGTCAAAACATTTTCCCTTTCTCCTGATTCATCAGTAAACATCAGATTTGTGTCAGTTCCTCTAAATAAAAGAACAAAGACCTCTTTCTGGATTCAAGACTTTTACCAGCGTTCACCAATTACCGGGAGAAATCTGTTGCAGAACCAGCAGAAATAACACTTTCTCCACCAACATTTTGCCTAAACAGACAAGACTACAGCACATCAACAGCCTGTCTCTTTATAGATCTGTCATTTCTGTAACATGTGAAAAACAACACTAAGGGTTGACATTTTTGGAAGGTAATCTGGGCAACAGGGGCAGCACATGGCATCACTATTTCATCACTCTTGCTTGTTCATTATTCCCTCCACTAACACATACACAGAGTTCTGTGGCTTTTATTCAATGTCTTTGGGGAAATCCAGGAAATTACTGACTGAGTCAGAGGTGGACGAGGCTGTTTAACAGAGAGAGCAGGATCACCAAAAGAGGAATTTCTAATAAAACAGAAAAGATAATTCTGCTTTTACATGCATTTTTTTGGATAAGTAGGCATTCAAGTGTTAACATTTAAGCCTTTTTTCGGCACTGGAGTGAAAAGGTTTTTGCCCTCTTCCTTATTTATTACTTTTTTGCATTTGTCACACATCAAAAAAAACTTTAATATTAGACAAGATAACCCGAGTAAAAACAAAATGCAGTTTTTAAAATGATGATTTCATTTATCAAGAAAATAAGCTGTTGTCCATACCTACCTGTGTCACAAGCTGGAAGGCTAGTACATGGACTCGACCAAGAAGCAGACTCAATATACAAACTGGTTGCAACATCAACAAGAGCTTTATTTGTTTCGGGGACGGAACTGGGGAAGTGGACTGGGGAGAGAGCCTCAGGCATCGCAGCCACTGGAACAGAGGGAGAGGGAGGTTAGTGGAGGAACAGAGAATAACTGCCGAATGACAAGTAATGATTGAGGGAATGCTTACTTGTCGGATTGAGGGAACCAAGGTCTGGGGAGGGTGGCCAAGCGAGTGTCCATGAAAAAGAGAGGAATATAATCCAACCAATGGACTAGAGCAGACAGGTTTAACCTAGGAAACATGAGAAGTAGGGCGGATTCGCATAGATGATGGTAACTTAAGTCTAACAGCTGAAGGGCTGATGACCGTCTCAACCTCATAGGTCCCAATGAAGCGAGGAGCCAGTTTTCAAGCCACGGACTTTAAAGGAATATCTTTAGCTGACAACCATACCTTTTGCCCAGGTTCATAACTGAGTGCAGGTGTTCGATGATGGTTAGCATAATGGTGATTATGGGCAGCTGTTCACAGTAATGCTGCTCGAGTTTGAGTCCAGACCCACTTGCTCCGCTGCAGGTGGTGTTGGACGGAGGACATGTCAAGGTCTGTTTCAATTGCCGAGAACAGTGGAGATTGAAGGCTGAACCAGCTGGCAGTTCCAAAAACACCGTTGCACCCAATACTATTAATGGAGGTCCCGTTTGAGCGCATTGGCATGGACCTCATCGGGTCATTTTAACGGAGTGCACGCAGATATCACTTTGTATTAGTTCTAGTGGATTATGCAACGCAATATCCCGAAGCAGTGCTGCTGAGCATAATTTCTGCAAAGAGTGTGGCACAAGCACTGTAATAGGTCATCTCCTGAGTGGGCATGATGAAATAGACACTGACTGATTGAGGCACACCGTTCATGTTGTACACATTAAAAGAATTGTACGAATTACTGGGAATTAAATCTATTCATCCCAGCATCTGCAGGGATGAAACCCCAGACTGAAGGGTTGGTGAACATAAGAGACAAGTTGTTCAGAGGGAATTAGCTGACATGCTAGAGCTGGGAGTAATAGAAGAGTCACACAATGCTTGGTGTAGCCCCATAGTTCTTGTGGTGAAGAATGATGTCTCTCTATGGTTCTGTGTCGACTACTGCAAGGTGAATGAGGTGTCACAGTTTGATGCCTACACCATGCACTAGGTCGATAAGCTCCTGGACCAGTTAGGCACTGCTCACTTTTTTACTACACTGGATTTAACCAAGGGCCACTGGCAGAGTCCCTTGACTACAGAGTCTAAGGAAAAACAGCCTTCTTCACTCAATTTGTACCTATTTGTCACAGAGCCCCAGCCACCTTCCAGTTAACTTTCTTCGTTATACCTCCTACATCCAACTTTATTGGTTGCCCAGTCAATATGCACATTGTCTTTCTCCAATCAAGCTTAGCCGAGGATTAACAGGATGTCTGGTGAGGCAACGGTGAAGAAAGAAATAGACTCCCAATGATTTTCAGAAGTCATTAAACTGACAGATGTGGTCTAGTGACTAATGTGGGCAAAAACTTCACCGTTTAACAAAGTGGCAGGAATAGGGAGGTACAGAATCAAAGGGAGAGTTAGATATTTGGTTAATTTTATATCGATTAGATTTTGTTCTGCTTCTGAATCTATAAGTGCATGGACTGAATGAGAAACTTGTTTCAAACAAAGGGTGACTGGATATAACAAACAGGGCTTGGACATGGTTGAGTAGCCACCCACTCGTATCCCCAACATTACCAGCGTATGGACTCTTGTGACCATATCAGACATGCAGCTAGAAAATGGCTCGTGCTCTCACAATGAAAACACTCATGAGCCCCAAAAAAAGCAGCGGGAGCTACCAACAGAGGTGAATGTTATTAAAGAGAAATAGACAACAGAGTGTCCAGGAAAGAGAGAGGAAGATAATTCAACCGCTTTAGTGATCTCTAGGTGAGTGGCGGACAGGAAGGCAGGCAGGTGAGGAGTTCCATAAGCGTTTCAAGAAGAGAGAGCCAGCAGAGTCTTTTCAAATGAGTTGTGCAAAAAGTCCAGCATTCATTAGGCTACTGCCAGTAAGGGGAGTAAGTGTCCTAAGTTAAGGCAGCAGATAGCACAGGGAGACACGGGATTAGCCCAAGGAAAAACTCAAAGAAACAAGAACATGTGAGCCAAGTTACCACCACGGGGTAGAAGATGTTCTGGCAGAGAGTGGAAGTCAGCGTTGGTCTCAAATTCCGGTCAGCTGATTGATGCTTGATGACTTGCGGGTGAACACAGCAGATGAGGAACAGAAACTCCACCCTGAGGGCAAGACCAGGATGGCAAAGCAACAGTGGAAAAATACCAGACACTCACATGGACCATGCCAACCTGGTCCTGTGTGAAGAAGTAATTGCCCCTTAAACCTATTAACTGGTTGTGCCACCCTTGGCAGCAAGAACTGCAATCAAGCATTTGTGGTAGCTGGCAATACATCTTTCGCATCTCTGTGGAGGAATTTTGGCCCACTCTTCTTTGTGGAATTGTTTTAATTCAGCCACATTAGAGGGTTTTACAGCACGAACAGCTTGTTTAAGGTCATGCAAAAGCATCTCAATCAGATTTACAGTGGTGTGAAAAAGTGTTTTCCCTCTTCCTGATTTCCTAGTGTTTTGCATATTTGTCACACTTACATGTTTTAAATCATCAAACAAGTTTTAATATTAAACAAAGATAACATGAGTAAA
This sequence comes from Etia nguti, assembly GCA_015106755.1. NCBI lineage: Eukaryota > Metazoa > Chordata > Actinopteri > Cichliformes > Cichlidae > Etia > Etia nguti. The sequence continues at coordinate 94,942 of VUQG01028005.1, read as the reverse complement.
TACAAAATGCAGTTTTCCAATGATGATTTCACTGATCAAGCAAGAAAAATTATCCAAACCTACCTGGTCTTGTATGGAAAAGTAATTGCCCCTCTTGTTAAATCATGAATTAACTGTGATTAACCACATTTTTTTGGAAAGCTGAGTTCAGTTTCACCAAACACACTCAGGCCCGAATACTGGCAGACCTGTTGAATCAAGAAATCACTTAAATAGAACTTGTCTGACAAAGTGAAGCAGACTAAAACAACACGAAAAGCAACACATCATGACACGATCTAAAGAACACCTGAGAAACAAAGTCACTAACATTTATCAGTCTGGAAAGGGTTACATAGCCATTTCTAAGGGTTTGGGACTCCATTGAATCACAGTGAGAGCCATTGTAGACAAATGGCGAAAACATGGAACAGGCCAACCAAAAATACTCCAAGAGCACATCGATGACTCATCCGGGAGGTCACAAAAGACCCCAGAACCACATTCAGAGTCAGAGTTCATGATTCAACAATAAGAAAGAGACATAAATGGCATCCATGGGAGAGTTCGAGAGTCTGCATCATGTGATCCGCCTCATGCATGCTCTACCTTGTCAGCACCCTTACCTAAATCAAGCAGAGCAGAGGTGAGCATGTGGCATAAGTGAACCATCTCCTGAAGAATAACATTCTCAGAGCTTTGAGAGCTTTCAGTGCCGATATTTTGTCAACTCGGCTGGCATCTCAATGATACACACAAGGTGACCTTAGGTGTCAGTGCTATAAACTGGACTCACTGCAAATTCTTCAAATACAGTATTGATACTTGGTCAGTTATCACATTTTAACAAACTGGGTGTCCTTAAGTGTTTTCCAACATGAACTTGTGGGGTTAATGTTGTGAAGGGGCCTATTCTAACCAAACACCATAATTTTTTCCTTAATCTAACCAGTTTTGGTGTAAGTTAAACCAAATTTATGGGAGTCTGCTAAGGATATGTTTGTGGCTGAACTCCCTACCTCTTTATGCTGACTTTGTGTGATTAAGGCACTGACACCAAAGGAACTCTTGTGAACATCTGTATTCTGTGCTCTAGCCTGGGAATGGGATGTTCAGCAAGTAAAATAATACAAAGTTGATGGAAGACATAGTTGCTGGTAATGTCACAGCATTGCTATTGTGACCAAATGTTGAATGCACATAATTACTTGCAGACAGAGTTGCAGGTATATGAGATTGTTCTGCATCAGGAACTTTGGCAAACTTGGGAGGAGTTTGATTTCTCAGGTCGGTTTAAAATTTCAAAAAGTTTTCAGGCTGCCAATTAGCATTCAACCTAACACGTCGCAGCTTTGTAGTGCAAAGTGTGAAGGTCTATCATGAGATGTTTACATCATTTACCCCTTCAGGTAAAGGGATGTGTGTGTGTTTTTTAAACTCTGCAAATAACTCTCTCCTCTGCGTCATTCTGGAGTGACTTTACCTCCTTCCTCTGTACATCCTCCATCCTCAGTCAGGCTGCAGAGTGATCTCACTGAAGCCTGGCCAGTGAGATAAGCTCCCACCTCTCTCTCTCCCGTCCAGCTCTCCCGTTCTCCTCCACCTTCCCTCGTTCATACTTCCTCCTCTTTTCCCTAGCCTATAGATTTGTTGCCCTCTCTCTTTCCTCAGCATTTTGTGTTTAATTTTACACTCTCTTGTCCAATCTCTTTCTTTTCCCTCCCCTTTTCTGATATTTTATTTTTCTAGTTTCCTCATTCTCTATTTGTCTTTTTTACGAGTTAACATATAGGGAATCACCAAAGTGAAATACACCACTGGGAGCTGTTTTTCTTGCCAGCTGTGTGTGTGTGTGTGTGTGCCTGTCAGAGGGGGGATTTGTGCTGACTGGTGAGGGTAAAAGATTCATGACCCAACAAAGTCTGTCAGGGCCACACACACTCACATACATACACATAAACACTCACTTTAAATTTTGAGACTAGGTGAGTCTGCAGATTTTGCTCTTAGGGAGAGACAAATGGAGGGAAAGGTTTTAAAGAAAATGTAAGAAGGAGCAAATGTTGGATGGAGAATGTTGAGTGAAAGAAAAAGAGGTGGGGAGACCGACCTGTGTAAAGAAAAAAAGTAGGAGGAAGATAAGAAGGAAGAGACACAGAGGAAAAGGAACTGGTTCGTGAAGCAGAAAGGTCTTTGAGCCATTTAATACACGAGGGATTTCTTGGCTGTGATGACACATCAGAAGGAATAAACAGAGGAGAGGAAAGGAGAGGAGAGGTGGAGGAAGCACAGCAGCAGAAAAAGACTGACTCACCTCTCAAATCACGACTCCGTGGTGCACTTTCATCAGGTCACATATGGGAAATCCCACGTTAATTTTCCTGCAGTTTTCCAGAGGATAATAAATAAAATCAACAGCATCATGCAAAGTTGGGGTTGGCATGTACCAAAGAACCTTTAAAACCATGTTGCGTTTTCTTCATCTTACCTTCGGCACAAAGACTAAGACAGGGATTCATTTATGCACAACTCAACCAAGTATCATACAAGACACCTGTTATTTCTTAATTTTGGCTGGAAAATTATAAAATAATGTTGATCTTTTAGGAACCATTTGAATTTTCTCTCTAGCCTAAAATGGTTGGGGAGTTATGGCAAAAGTAAAATCTGGGCAGAGCTGATTATTCTGTGTGTTCAGACAGCAGTACCTTGTGAATGCTTTGTCCTACTTTGATACACCAAATATCCCTGTAAAGTTCATCTTCTCTTCTTTCCAAAACCAAATTTTGATTCTAGCACAAATACTAAAGAGAGTCAGGTCTGAACGTCTGGATTTTGACTGGGCTGTTGAAACAGCTTGATTCTTATCTTTTTTCAGCAATTCAGTTGTTGATTTGCTGCTGTGCTTGGGATCATTGTCCTATTGTATGAACAAATCTGGGCCAAGCTTTAGCTGTCAGACAGACGGCCTCACATTTGGCTCTAGAATACTTTGGTATACAGATGAGTTAATGGTTGACTCAGTGACAATAAGGTCTCGAGGTCCTGTATGTGCACAAAAAAAAAGACCAAATTGTCACCACTCCACCACCATGCTTGACAGTTGGTTTGAGGTGTTTGCGCTGATGTCCTGTGTTTAGTTTTCTCCAAGCATTGTGCTGTGCATCTGTTCAAAGGGCATTGGTCCACAAGTCTTGCAGTTTGTTCAGATGCAGCTTTGGAAACCTAAGCGGTGCTGCCATGTTGTTTTTAGAAAAAAGAGACTTTCTATAAATTAATTTAAATTATACTTGTCTTTTTCCAAGTTTACTGCCATGAATTTAAACATTTAACATGCTAACTGAGGCCTGTAGAGTCTGAGATGTAGCTCTTGGCATTCCCTCAGGGCAAGCATGGTGGGCTACAAGTCTAAAAGCCAACATCAATAAAAACCTAAAAACTGATTTAAATCTCTCTCCTTGCATTTCAAACAGTGTTCCTTCAAAAGTCTTGCTTCTTTCCATCTCTCCTTTAAATTAATGCCATCTTGTGACCACAATTGGCCGTTGTCTCTGGAAGCAGGCTTAATGCTGATAGATTATGACTGCACTGAGATCTGTAGCATTTGTCCAGGGGTGGTAACAAAGAAAACTGAAGAAATTCGCAGGCCAAATTCCTTTCAAGTTAACTGTTGAGGTAATTTCACATCGCAAATTAATACAAGCTGATACAAATACACTCTACTGAGGCATTAAAGCATAATTCTGTTTCATTTCGACCTGATGTTTTTCATTTAAGCTTCTAATGAAGGCCCATGAGTCATGCTAACTGTGCGCTCCCAACTCCACTGTGGATTCAGGAAACCTGAATAGAGGCAAAATGTGTCAGGTCTTGCTGCTTTAAAAAATGATGATGATTTTTACAGGAAGAGAAATTGCAACCTGGCACCACAGCTCGCTGAACTAGGAATCTCCATCTGAGGCCTTTTGCCAGATGACCTGATCATCCTGCAAAATTATGCAAGTATGCCAGTTTGTTTATAGTGTTTCCAGGTTTATGAACACATTACAAATGTGGATAAAACACATACATTTACCTCAATGTGATAACCTTTGTGGGCATCTACCTGTACAGCCGACACAAGTTGCATGTTGTAATGTAGTGGTGTATGTCCTTGTGCTCTTATGCTTGCACACCTGCAGGTTTTGCTCAGAAGCAGCTGTGACTGTGTGTCTGTACTTGAGATGCACATCCAGCCCTCTGCCAGTTCACCAAACATTGTAGCATCAGAGAGCAAAGCATTATTTTATCTAAATACATTCAGCGCCCTCTCTGTCTCTCTGCTCCTACAGAATCAATAGTCATTACACTCAGAGTGAATTGATCTCTCCTCGCTGTTTGCTGATTCCTCAGACTAAACTAAAACCAAATGAATCCCGGGCCCTCTGTATCAGGTGAATGAATGTCAAATGCGAGGCAGCCGGCAAGGAAAGCCTGAGCGGAGTGGAGGTCACATGTAATCGGACCTTTCAGGATTCCACGTCAGCTTACTGATATCTTTATTGTTTTGCTAGTAAACAAGCCTGTTGGAATCAAATAACAGACAATACTAAATGAATGTTGGATTATTTCATGGTATAATTTAGTAATGCATGGATGAAAATGGGTCAGAGGAGACAAGCTGATATAGAGGTGAAAAGGAATGAAACAAAGGAGGTGAGCATGTGGGAATATGAGTGAATAAAAATCAAATCACAGGAAATCCTACCATGGCATTTTTAAAAATAATACAGATCTTTTTATAAGTACAGATTGTAGCTTGTGCACACAAATATTGCCTTTAATGTTATATTTATCTAGGTCCCTCAATTTGTGTTTCAATTGTTTTTTTCAATTCAATAAACCCTTAAAGATCACTATGCAAAAAAAAAAAAATTACTTTTAGAGTGAATATCTGTTCATTTTGCACTTGTCTTTAGAATACACTCATTGGCCACTTTGTTGGGTACACCTGGTCAGCTTATTAATGCAAATGTCTAATCAGCCAATCACATGGCAGCAATCCAATACTTTTGAGTGTGTAGACATCATCAAGACAACCTGTTGAATTTCAAACTGTGCATCAGAATGGGAAAGAAAGGCGATTTAAGTGACTTTGAACGTTGCATGGTTTTTGGTGCCAGATGTGCTTATCTGATTATTTCAAAAATTGCTGATCTACAAGAATTTTCCCACACAGCCATCTCTGGGGTTTACAGAGAATGGTCCGGAAAAAAAAAAGAAAATATCCAGTGAGCAGCAGTTCTCTGGGTGGAAATGCCTTGCTGATGTCAGAGGTCAGAGAAGAATGGCCAGACTGCTTTGAGCTGTTTGGAACACAGCAGGAACTCAGATAACCACTTCTTACAAACCAAGTATCCAGAAGAGCATCTCTGAACGCACACCATCTCGAAGCAGATGGGCTGCAGCAGCAGTGTTTTTTGTTGAATTTTAATTTCATTATCACATCGAAAAAAGATTTTAAAAATTTCCATTATTATAAAATTATTTTCATCATAAGGTTTTTATATAATATACCCAATGTTTGAGCGTCTAACCAGCCTTCACATTAATGGATTTTGTATTTAAAATGGATTTTCTGGATTGCATTTCATTGAAACAACATGCCCTCACCTACACAGCCTCTTGCGTTGTATAAATGCAGGGCTGCTTTGGTCTCAGCAAAAAACACTTACATATAACACAACTATTGTTTAAATATGTTTGTGTTTATTTTGACAGTAAATATAAGACATATAGAAGCCCTGTAGGAGGAGATATGTTTATAAATGGTCTTATACTGTAGATCCAACCCCCTCTGTAGTGGGAGGAATGAAATGTGGAATTAACTGTCTGTGTGTGCAACACAAGGACATTTTGTCAGTTTTGATTCTGAAGTAGCTGTTAAACAGAAGCATATGGAGGAAACTTAAGCTGATAGTCAATTCCAACTCTGAGAGGATCTGCAGCGGGATGAGACTAAAACGGGATTTTAAGTAATGTCACATCCAAAGTTGTGACAGCGCAATCAAACATAGATGTGCACATGCTCGGACACTTATTTATAACATAATCTGTGGTCACGGATATGAGCTTAACGCTTTGGATCATTCGCTCTCACTCACACACATACACACATAACCCTACAATGAGAACAGCAACTTCTTTTCTTTTCCACAGGAGGAATATTTTGCATCTTTCCTCTCGGTGACCAGCCCGCTGCTTGTAAAAATACCAGTTTTTGATAGATCTTATCTCAGCCCCTTCCTGTCTCGAGGTGGTTTAATGTCCTTTTATCATCTGCCATCTTCTGTCTGTTTTGTTGACAGAACTGACACCAAAAACTGGAGCTTCAAACCTGCCCTTGCAGCAGTGTTTATTTGGCTTGCCCTGTTGTAGTTAAGAAAAGAGGATGAGGTTCAAAGAACCCTGGTGTCACGCAGCTACATGGCTAGTGTAGGACAGTTACTGAACCAAGAGATTAGATTTAGGACCAGGCCTCGCTGCTGTCTCGGAAAACACATTATTTACTCCTGGTCGAGCTGAATGTAGTTTATAAAGTACTGCTTCCAGTAAAGTGGTGAAACTGGAAGCACTGAAGCATCCAAAGGCTTTTCTGGGCCACCTGTAACAGACTACAACCTTCTGCTTGGTGACCATGCAGTGAACAATCTTGCTTCCTGTTGATTTGTCTTTTCACCAGCCATTTTATTAGGTACACCTTGCTAGTAAAAGGTGGCCCCACCTTTTGCCAGCGGAACTGTCTTAATTATTCATGACATAGATTCAACAATAGTTAGTGGGGTTAGGTTAATTGGTAACTCTAAATTGCCCATAGGTGTGAGTGACTGTTCGAATTGTTGTATGTCTCTATGTGTTAGCCCTGCAACAGACTGGTGACCTGTCCAGGGTGTACCATGCCTCTCGCCCTACGACAGCGGGGATAGGCTCCAGCCCCCCCCCGCAACCCTAAGAAGGATAAGTGGAAGAGAAGGAATGGAATGAATGGATTTAACAACATGCTGAAACATTATTGTCCATATTACCATAACGTGATAGCATCACACAGTTGTAGCAGATTTGTCAGCTGCACATTCAGGATGGAAATTTCCCATTCCACCACATTCCAAAGGTACTCTATTGGATTGAGATCTGGTGACTGTGGAGGCCATTTGAATAGAGTGAACTTATTGTAATGTTCAACAAACAAGTTTGAGAAGATTTAGCCTTGCGATATGACACATTTTTCTCCATGAAGCAGCAAGAAGAAGATGGGTACATTGTGGTTATAAAGGGATGGGCATGGTCAGCAACAATACTCATATAGGCTGTGGTGTTTAAATTACTTAAAAGTCAGGTCCAATAAACATCAACATCAGAGGCCTTGAACTGTTGATACCAGATGGAATGCAGTCGTGCTTTCATATTGTTTATGCCAAATTCCAACCCGACATTTCAAATGTGGCAGCAGAAATTGAGACTCTTCAGACCAGGCGATGTCTTTCCAGTCTTCTGTTGTACAATTGTTGGTGAAATTCTTCAAAAATTAGAGTGGCACCTGGTGTTTTCTGCTGCTGCAGCACATCTGTCTAAAGATTCAACCTGCTGTGGATTCAGAGATGCTCTTCTGTATACCTTGTTGGAATAAGTGGTTATTTGAGTTACTGCCACTTTCCTACCAGCTCAAAGCAGCCTGGCCATTCTTCTCTGACCTCTGTCAACAAGGCCTTTCCACCCAGCAAACTGCCAGTCACTGAATATTTTCTCTGTTTTGGACCATTCATTAGGGCATCTTGACCACGTCAACATGCCAAAATGCACAGATTTTACATGTGACTGGCAGATTGGATAATTGTTTTAGTGTGCATTTAAAGAGGTATATCTAATAAAGTGCCCAGTGAGTTCAAATTTCATGGTGGTGCTTGGTCTTTAAAGACTTCACCTTGGTTTATTCATACCTATAATAAAGTTGACCTCTGACCTTGACCTTGTGGTCAAGATCACTGAGATCAAACTTGTCTGAGAATTTTACTCGCTGCATTTATGCGATGAATTTGAAAATCCTGTGTTGCCTCGCTCATGAATTATAGTGTTCACAAGATTTTCAGAAAACTTGACCTCTGACCTTGAGGTTGAGGTCACTGGGATTCATATTCACCCAAGCTCTTTAGTAGATGCACCCATGTTATGAATTTAAAAATCCTACGTCACCTTGTTCTCGAGTTATCATATTCTCAAACTTGGGTTTCCATGTTGCCTGACTGGCCACCCACCTGCCCGCCCACCTGGCGGGGTGACGACAATATCTCATCAGCCTTTTACAGCTGAGAGGTAGAAACTAACATAATGATTTGGATGCAGTGTTTTTTGTGCCTTAGGAGGTACATTGCAGTAGGCAGTACTTTCAAAAAATAACAGTGGAAAATCGGATGTTCGTTCACAACACTATGTCATCTTAACACTGGCATGAATCTGATAAAGGGCTCAGTATACCCCATGTGGTTTGACATTACACATTTCTATGTGTACTGTAGAAATCAGTTCATTCTTTCTGAAACAAGGCTGTGGTGTAGGGAAGTTTGAAAGGGTCGATTTGGAGGCACATAGCATTATTTTCTTGAGGCACCTGAATAGAAAAAACTACTGTGAAGAGCTGAAAAAAACAAGGTGAATGCAACAGGATGGATGTGATTAAACCGCAACTAAAACTTCTGTTGTGCTTCACTTTACACTCGATGTCACACACATGCACAAACACACACGCACCTCCACTGTGGCAGTTGCATTAGAATGAATGAGAATCTCCAAACCAATCACTTTGTAGCTTTATGGATCATCTGTCAGCCGAGCCATTAGACTGCCAACTTCTTGACATTTACCAACAAATTCATATTTCTCACACACACCCACACTTGCATGCACATACACACAGGAAAAGACGCACACTCAGTCACACAGTCGGTCCTCACTACAGTAGAAGTACACCCACTAAACACCCGCACCAGCACACACTGAACGCTTGTTGACATTTGCCAGCTCTACACATTTTTTTTTTTCTGCCAGGCATTTTTAAATGAAGGACATGAGATAGATCCCTGTAACTTAAGACAGATTGATCCGTTCCCGCCATAAAACTTGTTTCACTGCCTCTGAAGATCCGCTTCTCTGCGGCAGGCACACTCTTGACACAGACAGATCCAATTCGAGCGTAAAATTTACTTGCTGTCTGTTGTTAGCCCCTTCTCTGCACTGTGTGAGCGTGTGTAAATTAGATTATGTGTGGTTGATATAATGGATGGGGACCGAGCACACTCAGGCCACTGAGAGCTAGTTTGAAAGATTAACAAGACATCACGACTTAGTTATGACACATCTTAAATTAGTCAGCGGAGAAAAGGGAAGAAACTTTTAACCAAATGCCAAACTGTGAAATCAGTTATCAAAGAGCAGCTGCTGTGAAACCCCATCAAACCGGCTGGAAAACAACTTTTACACACTAATTATTTTGAACCCTCGGGATGGGCACTGACAAGAACCTTGTATTTTTCAGACTATACGGAAAGCAGCACAGATATGGACTACAACCAGACTTGCTGTTAGAAGATAAGGCTGTAAATATTTTTACAATTTCTGTAGTTGTCAGCAAATAAGTTGAAAAATAAAAACAATTACTAAATTGCTTGTGCTGAAAATTATTATATGCATATACAAAAATTGTGTGATTTTGGCTTAAAAGCTACATTTCCCAGCTTTTGGGAAATTATTAAGTCTTTATCCCAAATCCAGGGACTGCCCAGGTGATTTTATCCAATTAGACTGTTGGAAATATACTGCTGTGTCTCCTCAGATGAACTAAAATGAGTCTCTTAAGTCTGAAACAGATAATATACTTTCTCAGTACAGCAAAGATACAGCTACCGTCCTGTGACATTTTTCATTGAAAAACACAACTTAAATGGCTGAGTCACACTAATAAATATAAGACGGCAACCTCCTTACAAACTTGGAAAATTTGGTGGTTACCGGGTGACTACATTAACCTTTTTTTGCTATCAAACCAGTTGCAAGTTGTTGCAGTGGTCAGCTGGTCACCCAGAGGTAGAGTGTTCAACCCTGAACCTCTGTGTGACCAATTTTGATCTCAAGGTGATTGCACAGGTCACCTTTTGGGAGCCAATCTGCCTCCAAATAGTTGTGGTCTGATTCGAAGTGACTGCATGCACTCAGACAGATTGCCGGCTAATAAATGCAGATAGATTACCAACATGTTGTGATCAGTCTGCAGCAATGACTGCAAGTCATCTGGGTTTTTCAGAAGGGTACTCAACTCAGCAGGTTCCCAACTCATATCCTGGTTGTATTAATTTATAAAAGTAAGGTTGCTGAGTGCCCGTGTTGTTTTGTTGTTAAATCATGATCCAGACTCAACTAAACTGTTATCACTGAAGGAATTTTTAGAATTTCTGTTGCAAGTTCACAAAGGCTCTAGAGTAGCTAATGTGATTTTTGATTTAATGAGAATTTCTGTGCATGTAGAGGGCAACAAATTTGCAAGTAATAGTCAGCAGAAATATCCAAAAGTTTCAATTTTTAACATTATGGCATAATATATATAAAATCTTTCCCTGGAGAACTTATACTGTTTCACCCTTTGCTATGAACAGTGTGTACAGCCGTCAAATTGGAAATTTTCAAAATCTATAAAAACTACACAAAACAAAACCCCATTACCATCATTACTGTCAAAACTTTCCAGCTTAATGAGCATGTAAATGCCAACAAACCCAGAGAGAGAAACTATCTGAGCCTGCTCAGAGAGCCACAACACTCAGTGGGATACTTCCTTATTCCTCTGGTACCCATGGTAACAGAAGTGAGGTCAGCAGAGGTTGGGACCAATGGGAAGCAGGGACCAAGACGACGAGAGGTCATGTGTGAGCGGCACAAGGGGTCGGTCCCGAGTGTCCACACATGAGCAGATATAGACACACCAAATGCACATACAGAGTAATGAGTGTTATGTATGGACAGAGCTGTATGGACCAGGTCTGGTTTAGGCTAATGAGGCTCGGGGGTTATCATAAATGCACAGTAATATCACTCTTTGTGCTAGGATGAAAGCAATATAACACCAGCAAGTTTCACACCGGTTGTAATTCTGAGTTCACACTGGATTTTACTTTTCCAGTTTATTTATTTATTATTTTTTGTTCTACTAGACTGGCTAGATATAATTTTTATTTAGTTTTTTTTGTTATGAAAAAAATGTTAATTTAAGTATGTTTAAGCTCTATTTTTTTTTTGTCAAATTGTATGTATATTTGTTCCTTAACTTAAATTTTCCAACTCATATTAAAAAGATGCAGCATATGCTCCTCATGCGAGCATGATGAATCCTGATCACTTTGTGGTACCCGACCCTCACCAATAAGACAACAGACTGAACTGCCATGAAATTTAGTACAAACAATCATTAAATAAAGTTTTTAATTATTTTGACAATGGTGCTCTAAAATTGTGAAAATGTTTGTGCTTGGATGTGCACCAAGTCTAACAAACAAACTCAGTACGGCTCCCTGTATTTTATTAGCACAGTATTAGCAGAGATACACTATACTGCCAAAAATATTCACTCATCTACCCTCACACATGTGAACTTGAGTGCCATCCCATCCTTAATCCGTAGCGATTTTTGGTCCACACTTTGCAGCTACATTAGCTTCACTGTGTTTATGGGAATTGTTGACCAATTGTTGTATTTGTGAGGTCAGACACTGATGTTGGACAAGGAGACCTGGCTCGTAGCCTTTCCTCTAATTCAACATAAAGGTGTTCTGTTAGGTTGAGGTCAGAACTGTGTGCAGGCCAGTAACTTTTTCCACACAAAACTCGCTCATCAGAGTTAGGAGCCTGAAGTTATTCAAAATGTTTTGGTATGCTGAAGCATTAAGAGTTCCTTTGCCCACACTATAATGTCCCTCCTATCAAACTTCACACTTGGCCATTGAATTAAGGTGATTGGAACACCTGAATTCAATGATTTGTATGGGTGAGTGAATACCTTTGGCAATGGTGTACCAAAGTACCTTCTGGGAATGTTCTGGAAATGTTTTTGCAGAAAATCATAAAGTCACACAGAATCTCCATCAGCGGCACTGTGGCATAGTGGTTAGCACATTTACCAGAGATCCCCAGTTGACTGGAAGACTGGAAGGAAGCACAGAATCAGCTTTAGAGGTCGCAAGCTAGCATATTCTTAGTGCCAATCCCAAGCCTGGGAAGGTTGTGTCAGAAAGGATATGTGATGTAAAGTTGGTACCAAATCAAGATGTGAGTGAGAATTTTTTCTACAGGGGCTCCTGATTTATCCAGCACACACACTGAGACACACACACCGAGTCCAGCTCACTGTGTGTGTCAAAACTGTAAATTTCCTGAGATGCTGGGTTGACAAGAAACGGGTAGACGGACAGCTGAAAGCATCTGGCCACAGCTGTGGAGACAAGATGCAATAGAAGAAAGTAGAATTTATTTCAAAATATGATATATAAAGGCCACATGATGTGATATATTTTCTCTCACAGTCTCTAACGTTTGCTTCAAGGTCAATGCAGTTTGAAATATTCACACAATGTTTCTTGTAGGGCCACACATCAACTACCAGTGGAGCTTCACACCATCTGTGTAGACACACACATATCTACTGTACAAGGGTGGAGCTGTAAAGTCACATCAGCATGCGGGGACATGCTGCACGTGTGTTGCCTGTAAAGCACTTTGGGACATGTTCTCTGATCCATGACAGGGTGAAGGGCTGAGTGGGAGAAAAGGGAGGAGAGAGCACAAGAAAAACAGCTGCAGACAAAGAGATTTTGTATGTGTGAGCCAGACGGAGCGGCTACGTGGTGGGGGGAAAAACAACTTCATATGCTTTGGAGATTTCAAACAGCTTTAAATGGTATGTGATGTGGTCAAAGTGCGTCAATGTAGTAACACGCTTAGGTTACATTAGAGTAATGACTGCACAATAACCTGCAAAACTGAAGCTTTTATAAAAGATGAACAATAGATGTCATAAGATCATCAGTTTGTTATAAAATTAAAGCTTTGCAAAAAAAAATAAAAAATAAAAAAAATCTGTAAGCAATATTTTCATATTAATAATGGTTCCAAGGACTACTCTAGTGCTAAATTCCCACAGTCATAATGCAAAATTACTGGCCAATTAAAAACTACTGCAGGCGGAAGACTGTTCCCACTCGGGGCGGATAACTTGCTTCATTAAAACATCACAATCAAGGACTCATACTTCGGAAATGAGGTCAAATTTCAATGATCTTTCATGTCGGTTAAATAAAAAATAGCAATTTAAAATCAGCAACATCACATAATATGATGTCATCAGCAGTGAATCTTGCATTGAATCTAAATGATAAATGGTAAATCAACATTGTAAAAGCCAGCCGTGTTTGATGAGTCAAAAAAAGAGTATAACTATTGAAAGCAAACTGTAGAAGAGGTTTTGCATTAAAAGACAAAACATGGAGACAATTGCTGTTGATCACTCTCACAATTCTCATCAGAATAGTATTCAGACACGGCAGGCAGCTGTTTTCAGGACTTGCTGTACACTAGTGGCACAGCATCATGCTGCAGGAAGATAAAACTAACAACTGCTTGTTAATGGAACAAGACTTAAAGACCTGACAGGTATTTCTCTTAGAAGCTGGTGGAGGCTAAATGATAGCTAAAAGGAGAGTAAACATTTGCCAGAAAACTACAACTCTTAATGAAATATTAATGTTGTTCCATATGCACTGGATTCATGGAAAAACACTTGCTAGCACAATAAGTATAATGCTTCAAAGAAAATAGGAAGATATTTCTGTGATTTTACAGTGTCTCCTAAAAGGAAAAATAAGTTAACCTTTAATGTTATCAACAAAAAAAAAAACATTCTTAAAAGAATTTTATGCAAATTATCAATAATTGGTCTTTTTTTAAAGCCATTAAGTAGTAAATGTATAGAAGATTTGTTTTTTTCATATCATATACAAATGAACTCCTGAATCTCTTGAGCATGCAGCTGCCTTCAGTTTCTTAAACTGGGTCCATGCAGGGGGTGATTCACAATGATGTGGTGACCAGAGACTATAGAAATTCAGTGATATTTGGTGACTTCAAATGATCACAGGTAGATCACAAGATAAATTATGAGGCAAGCAGTTGAAGTGAGAGCACAGGATAACCTCTTTACAAACACCACTGCTCTCCGCCTTCCCAGACCAAACCATATTTTCAAGTTTGTGGATGACACCACAGCGCTTGACCTAATCTCCACCAGAGACGATCTGCTTATGGGAAAGGAGTGGATACACTGGCACTCTGACCACAACCTCTGTCTGAACATCAGCAGAACAAAATAGAGAATTGTAGATTTCCAGAGGTCAGGTCGCCTACATCAGCAGCAAGGATGTAGAGCATGTCACCAGCTTCAAGTTCTTCGGACTGTCCTCAGACTCTAACATAGACTTGGACATCGGATAAGCCCAACAATATCTGTTTTACCTCAGGAAACCGATGAGAGAAAAGCTACTGCAGAGACTGTTGGTCAGTTTCTGCAATGGGGAGTGTGCTGACATACTGTGTGGCTGCCCAGTCTTTCAGCTGCACAAAGGCAGAACAGGAAACCATCCAGAGGATCATTAAAACTGCTGGAAAGACCATTGGGACAGAGCTGCCAGATATAACAACCATCTTCACCTCCCGCTGACTCTTCTCACCCTGCCCATCACCTGTTCCAACTACTTCCATCAGGCAAAAGGTTCAGGTCCATTAAAGCAAGGACTTTTAAAATGACAAAGTTTTTACCCACAAGCAATCAGACTTCCTAGTAGCTGCTGTCCGCAACTCCCCCCGTCTTACATTACATAACCTGAACTACTAGATCTTTTATTCACTGTTTGAACTGTGCTTTTTATTTATTAGATTTTTGTGTTTTTTTTATTCCTATGCAGACATTGTTGTCTCATTTTTCATGTGCAAATAACAATAAAACTAATTTAACTGGCATATGACGAGGTAATAAATACATTAAAGTGTTGCCCGGGCAACCAGAGTCTGAAAGAGATTGGTTGCCAATCAGCTGTAAAGCGATATTCACATCCATTGCTCCCCACATCCAATTTCAAAACACCAAGTTAGCAATGGCCTAAATGTTCAGTTGGATACTTCAAGCCTGGACTTCACTGTCCAGAAATGCTGGGTGGCGCTACTGTGACTACATCACACTTTTACAGTCTATAATAATGTGTTAGCAAGATTAGAGAAAAATGACCAACCTGAACTGTTTTGAACTTGGTGTTAGTGAGGTCGTGTTTACTGGCAGAGGGAGTCACCCTTTGTGAGCACCCATCGAGCTATTTTGACTTTCAAGAAAGCCAGAACTCGGACGTCAATGCTAACTGCAAACTGCTAATTAGAATAATACGACTGACTAAAAATTAAATGTCTTTAGTCTGTCACAAATTAACCTCCCCATTCAAGTTCCCTCTGGGTAAAGACCAGAGACTTTACTGTGATACATTTCATTTAATCTGGGCTTATCTTTAAATACTGTGATCATCACTTTTCTGCCACTTTTCTCAAGATAATACTCACTGATTTTTATGCCTTTTTTTAACTTAAAAAAAGTAGACGCTCAATTAAAGATTTGGCAAAGTTCCAGGGTTACAAACCACAGCGACTTGATTAAAGTGTTGGTAAAACAAGCAACACTGAGCTTTTTTTGTGTTTGTTTGTTTGCAATACTAAATCCACTGAATGAATTAAAATAAAACTTGTTTCGTCATGGCTCAGTGAAAGTGGAGGTGCTGCTGCTCCTGTTATCGCCGGCGCTGAAGCCATGTGAGTGCAAACGTGTGTGTGTGTGTTTGTGTGTGTCACCAGGGAGAGGAAAAAGGAAAAAAAAAAAAAAAAAATCAGACAAACCCCCAGGCA